>JBBPJL010000971.1:0-12081 GCA_038088675.1 Xanthoconium separans
ATGGATGTAACGGATTCATCCAAGCTATCATCGGAGAATCTACATGGGGACGGGGACGGACTTCGGCTGAGACGGGAGACGGGGGACTTTCTTCCCCTTTTCTTGCGAGTAGAAATGAGGAATGGTCACACTGGGATGGGGCGCTGATGCGGTAGACGCTAGGGAAGAATGACGAAGAAACCATCAGCTAACGACACAAGTCGATGGACGATATGATGGTACCTCCAATCGACAGAAACAAACATCATGTCCACTTTTACCTTTATCTGTCCAACGCTGCGATCAAAGTGCTGAGCATCCGAAAAGGAGAAAAAAAAGTCGATCTGCTTACTTTCGTGAGCCTGTACAATCCATAGTAACGGATGCCCTCATAAGGTGCATACTTTGATGGGCACCTCGACGAACGAATGACCCGGATGGGATTGCCCGTGTAGCGTGACGTCTGGGAAGGCGCGTTCAATGCGAAATTAAATCGACGGATCGTCTCCCCTACTCTCAGTGCTCGGTTTTGACGTGTATACCAAGATTGGTCCCCTGTCTGTGAACCCACGCAATAATTTGAGATCATCCAGGTTGTTCAAAGGTTAGTGTCACGTACTTGTTTCGTATCGGATCGTCCCTTGCCACCCGCTCCAGTGTAGATACTGTGGATGGTGAAGTTCGATCAGAAAATAGCAAAGAATCCATACATGACATCGCCCAGGTCTTCGTCATCCTCATAACCGACAGACGAAGAGACGGAAAAAACACCATCTTCAACATTTCCATATATTCCAGACCAGGGACGCCGGTGCACTGCAGCATTAGAGCACTCTAGGCTGTAATTCCGTGGTTATATCAAGTTTGTAATATGGATAAGATTATGGTACCCACCGTGTTTTGAATTCCGTTAAAACTGGAACGTCCGGTATGTGCCCAAAGGTCTTGCTGTGAAGATAAACGAGTCTTTTGTACCGTTAAAAGGAAAACTTGAATGTTCCACACCTCAAGGCCTTAAGAGATATACCAGCAGTACCACTGGTACAACTACCAGGCGGAGACTGCCTGTTTCCCGTATTTTCGAGGATGTTGGGCGGTGTTGTACAAGATGAATTGACTTTGGCTTCAGCTTGGACGCATTCCATGTCTACATCAGATTCCATGGTGATGGTTCGAGTCAGCGATGGGCGTCAAATCTATAGGGGTCGATATCACGGAGACATCCAGTTGTCAGTGAAACTCTATTCACATGTTACATCGTCCTCATCATCAGCTCCAGCGCATCTGTTCCCCACAAAACGCAAACATCTCTATCACCTAAATATAAAAATTCTGTCGGTGAGGCACAGCCGCTAGGGAAAGCAGAACATCACCACCACTTCAAACCGACTGGCTCGGCGATTACGAGTCGAGTCGTATACTTAGGACTCCAAGTATATCCGCACAACATTCGTCAAGTAGCATGTACTTCATAGGGCTTTGGATGTTCACGTGGAATATGAATTCGAGGTGCTTCCGTCTAATTTTAAAGATGATGATTGATCATACACAGCTTCGGTTACTCATCAGCTCCGTCTGTTGCCAGTCACATTTCTCGCCCGACACAGCTCCTCCTTGAATGCAACTCGCCATCCAGCACGGTTCCTAACCAGTTGTGGTGCTCACAGATGGAATATATTACTACCATGGTCCACATACGATAACCTGCCTGACCACACTTCCGCAGTCAGTGGCGCACAGTGCACGCAGCATTGTTGACGTGAGCCATCAGTCTATCGATATATAGCATTTCGCGGTGATTTATGTGAAGCCGGAAACTAAACCTCTTGTCTCGCGATAGATCTCGTCTTGCTCCTGACCATGTCGTCCCCCAACCAAACAGTCTCCGAGAATACTGACCTACTCAGGTATTCACGACCAGTGGACCACCTGAGGAGGAATTCATGGAGGAGGGAAATGGCGTTTCCACCAGAGACACTTCTTATTCCCATCGCGGTCGCAACAAGGCTCGCGTCTGTGATTCCAACAACCACCATCGTCGAACTCATACGACGAGTCATTTGCAGGCTCTGGAACGCCTCGCATAGTGATCCCAGTCTTCCAACAGGCGGCCCTAGCTCTCCCGCACTCTGCGATGCACCCGATATCGCGCGATTATTTTCGACGGCTATCGCGATAGCAGGCGCAGTTGAAGGGATCATAGGTGTGTCCTTTACTGTTGTCCACTGATACAATTGTTCACAAACATTTCAGCGATTGCACAGTGTGGGCTGTTGGGTCGTTTCTCATCGCGCTACGGGAGGAAACCGGCCTTCCTACTCTTATTCATCTCCGGAGCCATGGGTGGTAGTATGATACCTGGGTCACAGTCTGAGTACATGCCAGATTGGCTTGCTGACTGGGCCTTTCTGCTTGGGCTGCTGCTCCTCTTTTTCTCCAGCAGCATCATCTGTACTTACCTGGTCAACATCTATATTGTCGACGTATGCTTGCCCGAGAATAGGTCGGTCTCAAATTTGCATCACCTTAGCCAAATCTGATTCCACCTTCTAGAACTGCGGCGTTGAGTAAGATATCGGGTTGGACTTCGCTAGGTCTCAATCTTAGTTACGTATCTCACGCATTTTCTGACACTATCTCTTGTAGGGAGCTGTATATCATATGCTCTGGGAGGCTTTGTGACAACGAAAACAGGAAACCCCCTAATCGTGTTCTACATTTCAACCACGATATATGCCGCCACAAGCATATACACTGTTTTTGTTCTGCCGGAATCTTTCCCGGAAGAAAAAAGAAATGCACTGTCACGATTACGTTCGGAACACTCTATGGACGGACGGAGTGTAACCACTCGTTTCGCGTTCTTACGCACTTTCGAGTCACTCAAGATGCTCTTACCCGCTCGGAGGTTAGATGGGACTTGGAATTGGCGACTCACTTGGTGTGCAGTACATGTCTTCATATTCATGGCTGCCAATGCATATACTCTCACCGCCTGGCTGGTACTTGCGACATCAAAATACAACCTCACCCCTGCAGACGTGAGTAGCACCACGCTGTCCCAATACAAACAAACTCATCTTACGCGCTAGACTGGTCTTGTCCTCACGATTATTTATGTTAGCACCACAATCTCCTTGATAGCGATTGTCCCGCCGCTTCTCAGGCTTTTGCGTCCGTATTACCGCAGGAAAATCAGATACTTTCTTCTCGCAGAAGAGAACATGATCGATGGTGAAGAAGTGGAATCGGAGACATCAGATCTTCTAGATGTTCATCTCACTTTTGTGTCATGTGTCTTGACGGCAGTCTTCATTCTGGCTGCGGCCGCATCCACCACAAACCGAGCGTTGATTCTTTGTGAGTGTTCAGCAAAGACATCTTCCTTTAACTTCCTCACTTGTGAATCCAGCTGGTATTTGCATTGGCGCTGGCCATGCACAGGCCCCAACGATTCGTAGTTTGGTAGCTGGATCGGTTGATCCACTCAAGCAAGGTCAGGTTTGGATACCGTCCCACATGGAGCTGTTGCTCACGCAGGCCCGTCATCAGGGGAGGCATTGGCAGCTTTCGAGATGGTAGCCAATACTGGCACCTTTCTCTCGACGATCGTCATGGGGAGCATTCTCACTGCGACGATTGAGACAGCACCACTGACCACCTTTTATGTCCATCTGGTAAGGATGCTGAATGCTCGAATGCGCCTATCTCATTGCTCATCGACTGGTTTCGTATAGGTTGTTGTCATGTTCAGTGGTATGTTGCTTTTCCTGATCAGAGACGAGGACAGGTATCAGAAGCCGCATGAAGAGTAGATGCGGAAAACAGCTCTAATAATTGCTAGCCTGTGTACTTGTTCCAGACTGTCTCCTGGACAGCCTATATCTCTTGTCTTTAGTTGCCCCCTGCATTTGAGCACATAGTCTGTCAGTGTACGGGCCTCTCTCACATAATTATAGCCTGTATGGTGAAGTGGATTATCATTCATTTCTTAGCCGGGTGTTCCCAGAACACACATGGGCCCTTTGATTACATTTAGTTTGATGCCAAGCGAGTTTCTTCTCCCCAAGATTCACTCCAACGTTTCCTTGACTTGCAGCGCTCGCCATCACCGCCCGCCCCACCTCGCAAAACGTCTCCAACGCACTCCACACTGCACCTGACCAAACACTCTTCCTCCCTCACACTAGGTACAACATGGGGTTCGATCACCAAAACGTTCTGAACAAAAAAACTCATAGTCGTGTTATAATTGGAAGCAACATATTTTATATTTATGCCTTTTTGAGTTTGGTCGGCAATTGCCTAGTGTGTCACCCCATCGTTGTAATCCCCCACAACGATCAACAGCTTCAACCTGGTTGTTTCGTTTTGACTGGCTCAGCGATTACAAGTCGAGTCAAGTCATATAGGGCTTGAAGTCGAACAGCATCCGCACCACTCGTCAAGCAGCATGCGCTTCGCAGGCATTTGGATGTTCAAGGGTGTGGATGCAAAATAGACGAGGTCTAATTTTAAATGTTGTTGACGGAGTCACCATCTCCCTGGGCGCCTGCCGGAGCTGATGAACAACCGAAGCGTGTGTATGATGGTCGTTTGCAGGTGCGTCACATTTCTCGCCTGACAGAGCTCCTGCCTGAATGCAACTCGCCATCCAGCACGGTTCCTAACCACTTGTGGTGCTCAGAAGGAATAGATTACTGCCATGGTCCACATACGATAACCTGCCTGACCACACTTCCGCAGTCAGTGGCGCACGGTGCACGCAGCCTTGCTGATGTGAGCTGTCACTATCAATATATAACACGCTAATTTATATAAAGCCGAAAACTAAACCCCTTGTTTAGTGATAGATCTCGTTTTGCGCAATGACCATGTCGTCCCCGAACCAAACGGTCACTGAGAATACCAACCTACTCAGATATGCACGACCAGTGGACCGCCTGGGTAGGAGCTCGAGGAGGGGATTGGCATTTCCACCAGAGACACTTCTCATTCCCATTGCTGTTGCAACAGGGCTTGCGTCCCTGATACCGACAACCACCACCATCGAACTCGTCCGACAAGCTATCTGCAGGCTCTGGAATGCCTCGCATAGTGATCCCAGTCTCCCAAGAGGCGGCCCTAGCTCTCCCGCACTCTGCGATGCACCCGAGATCGCACGGTTATTTTCGACGACTGTCGTGATAATAGGCGCAGTGGAAGCGATCATAGGTGTGTGTTTTTACCGTTGTCCATTGATACATTGCCCAAACATTTCAGTGATTGTATACTGTGGGCTATTGAGTCGTTTCTCATCACGCTATGGGAGAAAACCGGCCTTCCTGCTCGTATTCATCCCTGGAGTCGTGGGTTGCAGTATGATACCCGGGTCACAGTCCGAGTACATGTCAGATTGGCTCGCTGACTGGGTCTTTCTGCTTGGGCTGCTACTCCGCTTTTTCTCCAGCAGCATCATCTGTACTTACCTGGTCAACATCTATATTGTCGACGTATGCTTGCCCGAGAATAGGTGGGTCTCAAATTTGCGTCACCTTAGCCAAATCTGATTCCACCTTCAAGAACTGCGGCGTTGAGTAAGATATCGGGTTGGACTTCGCTGGGTCTCAATCTTACTTGCGTATCTCACACATTTTCTGACACTATCTCTCGTAGGGAGCTGCATATCATATGCTCTGGGAGGCTTTGTGACAACGAAAACAGGAAACCCTCTAATCGTGTTCTACATTGCTACCACGGTGTATGCCGCCACAGGCATATACACTGTTTTTGTTCTGCCGGAATCTTTCCCGGAAGAAAAAAGAAATGCACTGTCACGATTACGTTCGGAACACACTATGGACGGACGCGGTGTAATCACTCGTTTCGCGTTCTTACGCACTTTCGAGCCACTCAAGATACTCTTACCCGCTCGGAGGTTAGATGGGACACGCATTTGGCGACTTACTTGGTGTGCAGTACACGTCTTCATATACATGGTCGCCAACGCACACATTCCCACTGCCTGGCTTGTACTTGCGACATCAAAATACAACCTCACCCCTGCAGACGTGAGTAGCACCATGCCGTCCCAACACAAACAGACTCATCTTACGCGCTCTAGACTGGTCTTATCCTAACGATTATTTCTGTCAGCGCTACAATCTCCTTGACGGCGATTGTCCCGCCGCTTCTCAGGCTTTTGCGTCCATATTACCGCAGGAAAACCAGATACTCTCTTGTCGCAGATGAGAACATGATTGATGGTGAAGAAGTGGAATCGGAGACATCAGATCTTCTAGATGTTCATCTCACTTTTGTGTCATGTGTCTTGACGGCAGTCTTCATTCTGGCTGCGGCCGCATCCACCACAAACCGAGCATTGATTTTTTGTGAGTGTTCAGCAGAGATATTTTCCTTTAACTTTCTCACTTGTGAATCCAGCTGGTATTTGCATTGGCGCTGGCTATGTACAGGTCCCGACGATTCGTAGCCTGGTGGCTGGATCGGTTGATCCACTCAAGCAAGGTCAGGTTCTGATACCATCCCACATGGAGCTGTTGCTCACGCTGCCCCGTCATCAGGGGAGGCATTGGCAGCTTTCGAGATGGTGGCCAATACTGGCAATTTTCTCTCGACGATCATCATGGGAAGCATTCTCACTGCGACGATTGAGACAGCACCACTGACCACCTTTTATGTCCATCTGGTGAGGATGCCGAATGCTCGAATACGCCTATCTCATTGCTCATCAACTGGTTTCGTATAGGTTGTTGTCATGTTCAGTGGTATGTTGCTATTCCTGATCAGAGACGAGGACAGGTATCAGAAGCCGCATGAAGAGTAGGAGACGCGGGTAACAGCTGTATTGCTAGCTTGCGTACTTGAGCACAGAGTCTGTCTATGTCGTGTATCCTCTCTTGTTCAATGTATGATGATTAGTGACAAGTCGATATAGCTGGGGTGTTCCCAGAGGACCACTTGGGCCATTTGATTACATTCAGTTAGATGCCAAGCAAGTTTCTCCTTCCAAGATTCACTCCAACGCAACGTCATTTTCCTTGACTCGCAGCCGTCCGCCCCGCCTCGCGAAACGTCTCCAACGCGCTCCACGCTGCGCCCGATCGAACACTCTCCCTCGCCAACCTCACCCCATCCTTGTAATCTCCCGCCACCCCTGCCACGACCAACAACGCCGCCGCATTCATCAACACAAACTCCCGCACCGGTCTCAGCGCCTCGTCCTCGTTCCCGCCGGTCAACAACCGCGTCAACGTCGCCGCATTCTCCGCCGCCCCACCACCCTTGACCGTCTCGAGCGCGTGCGTCCCGAGCCCAAACATGTCCGGGTGCAGCACGGTCTCGGTGATGGACCCGTCGGGGTGGACGTGCCATGCCCACGTCTCGCCTGCGCAGCTGATTTCGTCGAGCCCTTCGGCGCCGCAGACGACGAGCGCGGTGTGTACGCCCCCACCGGTGCCCTCGGTGCGACCACGCGCGAGGGCCTCGGCAAAGGTGCGCCCGAGCGCGCGTTCGGCGACGCCGAGGACCATACCGCGCGGATGGGCAGGGTTGAGGAGCGGACCGAGGAGGTTGAAGATGGTGCGGAAGGGGAGGGACTTGCGGTGCGGCGCGAGGGGACCGAGGACGGGGTGGTACTGCGGTGCGAGGAGGAACGTGAACGGGATGCGCGGGAGGTGCGCTGGGGGCTGCGACGATGCGGGTGATGCGGGCGATGGGGTGGGTGGTGGGGGGATAAAGTGGCAGTCGAGGGCTTGGAGGAGGTCTGCGGAGCCCGAGGAGGAGGTGGATGCGCGGCTGCCGTGCTAGAGAGAGAGAGAGACGTATAGGCCAGATCAGGGGCGAGAGAGGATCGCGAACATACCTTGACGACCCGCGCACCAGCGCCAGCGGCGACGATCGCGGCAGCCGTGCTCACATTAAATGTGTTATAGCCGTCACCGCCCGTCCCGACGATATCGACCACAAAGTCCTTGTCGTCGTCCTCGACCACTGCTTGGATGGCACGCGCACGGAGGACCTCGGCGGCGGCTGCGAGGTTTTCGGGGTGGCGCTCGATGTGGTGGATGTGCAGCGCGGCAAGGAAGGCGCCGATTTGAGTGGGAGAGACGACGTCGGGCGTGAAGAGATGCTCGAGGGCAAGTCTGAGGTCGTCGGGGGTGAACTCGTCGGGGGTCTTGACGAGCTTTGCGAGGAGAGCCTTGAACTCGGTCATCGCGATCAATGGTGGCGATTAATGAGTGGCTTGATTTGGGTAGTCATCCTAGAGCGGCCATGGTCGCCAAGGTTTGGGGCAGAGACGATCATCTGCTACACAGAAAAAGAGCCGCCGCCGTTATACACGACAATTGTTCAGACTGTAGATCAAGATGTCCTTTGCCCCGATCTTGACCAACTCGTCCATCACCCTCGCACTCTCTTTCTTTTCCACCATCGCACTGACGTCGACCCAATCGGCAATATCTAGCGGACTGACTGTGGGCGCTCTTCGTCCGGGAGTGATCTTGATCGCGAGAGGGAGGCCCTCGCGCGAGATGTTGTACGAACACACGACGTATTTTTCAGCAGCCACGACTCCGGCGATCCGACTCGCGATCAGATCGATCAGCGGAGCGTAGTGAGCGCGCGAGGGCGTGTTGGACTTGATGAGGACGGCTTCAGTCTGAAGTACTGTGGCGATGGCGTGCAGACCCGCTGCACGCATCGTGTCGCCGGATTCTATCGATCATGGTGGGGGTCACATCGGAGCGTCAGTTTGGCGTGAATACGCACCCACGAGATCCACTAGAAAAAAAAGGATCGTCAGCATAATCGAGACACGATCCGTCCGTCTCGTGCACGCACCAATCCCATCTGCCAATCCCAACGCACACGCCGCCTCCACGCTCCCACCGATATATTGAATTTTGGTACGCTGGTCGCCGACCAGGGAGAGCTGATCGTCGAGGTTGGCGAAATACTCGCCCGTGAGGACCTCGAAGCTGGTGACGACGCGCTTGCCGGCGAGATCTTGGAGGGCCCTGACCGGTCCGCCTTCGGGCACTTGTACTTGCAAGGCACATTTTCCAAATGCGAGGCGTTGTATTTCTGTGACCTTGTCTTGCATCTTGGCTTCGAGGATGACGTCGTGACCTGTGATGCCCAGATCGATGTTACCGTTGCCGACGAAAGAGGGAATGTCGGATGCGGGGAGGAAGACGCTAGTGCAGATTAGAAAACGTAATGGAGCTGAGATATGCTTACAGTGCGATGGGGTGGTTCATCACGAGACATACGTCGAGACGATTTGATCGGCGAAACTGGATGTCCGCGCCTAAGGGATCATCAGTACACGTGCAACGCATCACGGCCATGAGCTACACACATACCTGCGAGCAATTGCAGACATCGTTCGTGCAGTCTGCCTGTATAGGACGATGAGCAAGTCATGCAGGTCGTGGTGACCGGACGTGACCTTTTTTCGGGATCGCAAAGAGCAAACGACCATCGAGTGCTTCTACGTCTAAATCGGGCATGGATATGGTGCAGAAAGAGGTGTTGAAACACTCACTCATAGTTCAATATCCGGTGCTGGATATCTATGTGGACGAATCCAAAACTAGACACACGTTTCAGAGAAGCGTTAGGCGAAACTCCGGAGAATATCTGCCACAAGACCAGACTAGGAGGGGTAATGTCGGCGCGGTGGTGATCCAGAAATGGCCGAGGGAGTCTGTATTTAAGTTCAACAAGCAATCGCACTTGTATTCACTTACTTGCTTGTTACTACCGGAGAGACTTCGGATATCATTTGTTGAATTCAAACTCCGACATACGTGCAGTGACGCGGCCTACTATATTATCAAGCCAAAGAGCAGCCGCGCCAAGTTATCCAATGGCCCAGAGACAGTTCAATCCCTACACAGAAAATGGAGGTACAATCCTCGCCATTGCCGGAGAAGACTTTGCAGTCATCGCTGGCGATACCAGGCAGAGCGAGGGTTTCAGCATCCAGACGCGATACGCACCAAAGGTCTTTCCATTGTACGCGTCACGCCGTCCATCGTGGACCACGGTCGCTCACTCCACTCCCACATCAGAACCGATCGTGCCGTTCTCGCTGTCAATGGCTTTGCAGCAGACGGAAATATGTTTGTCAAGAAAGTGAAGCAGCGTCTCGAAGTACGTCCATCTACAGTGTGTCCAACGTACCCTCACCCCCACAGTGGTATCGCCATGCCCACTCGAAAGACATGCCCCTGCGTGCCATTGCACGGATGATCCAAACGATGCTCTATGCCAGACGTTTCTTTCCCTATTACGTATTCAATATCCTGGGAGGTATCGAGGAAGATGGTACGTCCAACATGTCCTCGTTCACTTCCCACCTCATCCGTGTGATCAGGTTCCGGTGCGATCTATTCGTTCGATCCCGTCGGCTCGTACGAGCGAGAGGCTTGCCGTGCAGCAGGCGCTGCACAGGAACTAATACAGCCGTTCTTGGACAATCAGGCATGCTCTCGTCCCTGTGCCGGTGCCCTGTGGGTTGACACTTGGCATTGTATAGATCTACTTTAAGAATCAGCAAGCAGCGGCGGGCACGTCGCATCCGGTGCACTTGCCTCTTCCGAACATTTTGTCGATCGTCATTGATTCGTTCACGAGCGCGACCGAGCGCCACATCGAGGTCTCGTGCTTGCTGATCCTTGTCTACTCGGATGCTAATTTTATATTCCCAGGTCGGTGATGGTCTTGAGATGTACATTGTGCTCGCCAAGGACCGTGGTGTGCAGGGTCTGGAGGGTGTGCGAGGAGTGCAGGAGCTCTCTACGACGGAAGAGGGCGAGCGTGTCTTTGTTGTTCGACGAGACCTGAAGAAGGATTGAAATGTAGACTATTACACCCGCTCTAAACTTGGCCCGTTGCTGGGTGGAAACACAACGGCTGAGACATTGGAGTAAGACAAACAAGAACAAACATAATAGTTTGTACGCTTCCCTTCTTCCATTTCACGTCGTCACCGTTCGCCTCTCCTTTTGTCGCCGCCGTCAACAACGATGCTCGCACTTCCCCTCCTTTTTCTCTCCCTTGCAGCGCCTGCATTTGCTCAGATAACATATACCTTGGAGCACAACGTGACCTCCATCATCGGTACCTGGTCTTCTGGAAGCCAAAACGTCGTCACTGGTGCAGTAAGCACTCCCTATCTCCCGTCTCTCACCGTTGACAAACCGCTTGCAGGGCTTTGCATCACCCGCCAATACGTCGTTTTTCTACCCAAGAACGACCGGCATATCCTATTCATTGTGAGTCTATACCACTTGTGCGACCACCCCTACTGAAATGTGCATACAGCACTTCGGACGGTTACTACGAGATCGCACGGTATCGAATGATAGGGAACGGTACACTCACTTTTCTCTCCCCAGATCTTGCACTCAACGCCTACTCCACTAGGTAGCCAGCCCACTTGCATAGTCGGTGTCCTCAACTGGTGTCACGGCACTTACGACCTCGTCTCAAACGGTTCCATCGTTCTCACCCCCTTTAACGATGGCTACCAACAAATACAAGACTCTTGCGCAGCCGTGTCCAACTTTCTCGAAAACTACAACGACACGGAGCTATACGTGCAGTGGAACATCTTCCAGGACGCGGTGCGAGGCTACACTCTGCAGCTATACCAATTCGACGGCTCGCCCTTGCCACCCATGTGGCAGCTCACATCGTCGCCAAACATGCTACCAACACAAGTCCTCCGGAATGTCACACAACCAAAGAAACAAGCAGCTGCGGTTCTTCTTGCTGCGAACGCTGGCGAGCGCAGTTGGAGCGTGTCCACCCTGACCAGCCTGTTTTCGCTGGCCGCAACACTCGGGATCGCATCGTTGTTATTCTGAGGATGGGACTTTTTTTTTTTTTCATTCTTCACCACACTGCCTGAGGCCGCTTCCCTTGCGTATACGAACACACCATACCACCACGCTAATAGAGAAATTTTTTGCATAGCACCGCATGACATGCACATTCTTCCCTTTTCCCAATATCCCTTGTTTCCCCTCGTGTTTCGGATCCTAGTTGCGGATGATGGACGTTTGGTATGGACATGCACACAACACGGAT
>JBBPJL010000972.1:0-12069 GCA_038088675.1 Xanthoconium separans
TTCTTTTCTGCTTCTTCGTCGCTATCCTCATCGCCTTCGCGCCGTCGAGTCAGTCTTCGTATCTCGGATTCCATCTTTTCAATTTCGGAACGACGGGTGGCGCTGCGTGCGGTGGGAGGATCGGTCAGCGCTGCGTCAGGGTGAAGCCTCGAGTGCTGTGCTACCTGTTCGATGCCTTATCCTGTCCATGCTTTTCCCTGATTTTGGACACGTCCGTCTCTTTGTGCCTCGATTCATTGTCTTTCTATACACGTGTTCATCAGCAATGATTTCCGGGCATACAATGACTCCAACGCACTTTTGATGGAAGAGGCAATGAAGTGTTCTCAGTCCTGATATCCCGTTCGTCCCGGCCAACCCCCTTCTGTAGCGGTGGTTTCAGGACATCCGGCATCGGCATTGAAGAGGCCAGTGGGTCGTCGATCACTGGAATTCCAATTGTGAAACGTGGTTCATTACGGAGGGGAAGAAAAACCGCTGACAATCAGGGCGTGCCATATCCTTCTTCTTTTGTACGACGGATTCCCCATCACCGGTTTCCTCCCCTTCGTCGTCCCCAAAGCTCAATAATTTCACGTTCCTGAAAGCAATGCTCCGTGGGTTCGGGTGTTTGGTAAACAAACAACTGCGCTCACTTTTTAGCACCCTTGCGGCGTTCTGCTTCCTCCCGTTCGCGTTGTGCAGCTTCACGGGCACGTTGTTGGGCACGTTTCTCCGCAGCCGTGATGCGTGGTATGATGTCTGGGAAGGGGTTATCGACGATGGAAATAGATTTAATCTTGGGTGGACTACGTAGCACCGACTTCAGTTCCGTTGCACCGCCCATAAAACCAAGAGCCCAGACACCGGGGGCAAGTAAAGATACGCACTAGACTGGTCTTTCATTGTCGTCGAGTTCTAATCGCGATGTGTTTTCGTTTGGATGGTTTTTGCAGTACATTAGCACGGACACGTACCCATTTCTCCAATCTTCAAGACATCTTGGCGGGTGGCACGTCAACGGTCAGCGTTGGGCAGAAAGAATGGAATAAAAACGTACTGTACAGTGTATCGCCCACGACCCTCCCGAAGAGCGTATGCTTGCCATGGAGCTCGTCCGCCCGATCTGGCGCATACAGCACGCGCATCAGTCGCCCCACTTCACAACGTGGAACCAAGACCCACCGAGCGTGATAAAGAACTGCGACTCGTTCGAGTTCTTTGTTCCATTATTCGCCATCGCCACCAGTCCACGATGGGTGAACCGCAACCGGGGATGGACTTCATCATCAAACGGTTCTGCAACCCCCGGAGAGGGGGGGGGACTCCGTGTGCACGCCCGATGTCCAACATGCAGGATTGTACTTACCACCGTAGAAAGACTCTCCGCCTGCACCAGTACCGGTTCTATCTCCGGTTTGAACGAGGAAGCCAGGGACGACTCTGTGTGGAAGATGTGGTTCGGTTGGCCACGGCATGGTGTACTGGGAAGTTTTATAGTTTTACCTGTGGAAAACGACACCGTCGTAGTATCCTGTCGGTCGATGCGAGGTCAGCCGCAGTTCATGGAAGCTGCACTGTACAAACCTTCGAGGGCAAGCGCTATAAAGTTCCGGCATGCCTTCGGTGTTTCCTGTGGGTATGGTGAGCCCGACACCATTAGGTAGAGATCTTCGTGAGTACCTTGGACCACAACTCAATGTCGACTTCGCCAACGGTGGTGTTGAGGATAACGCGTCCATGTGTTGGTACAGCCATTAGCAAGCTACAAGGTCAGTAAGTACTAGTCACAGTACGCGTCAAGATGATAATTTAAGGTTAGGGTTTATAGCAGATTCGTCAAATTTATACGCTACTAGTAGTAGCTTGTTCACCTAAGACGCGTACGCGTGTTGCTGTACTACCGCCCCAGATCCAACACCCATTTCCGAAAACTGGTGCTGCAGCGCTCCAACTCCATAGTCATAACCAGATCCCTGACCATATACTGAAGGCGAAACATGTCCATGTCCGCTACCACTGCCTGGTCCTCCACCGTACGCAGGTCCGTGGCCCTGCGGTGATTGCGAGGCAGGTTGAACGGGCGAATAACTATAAGGTGCACCTGCTCCAGTTTGCGCTGCCGGAAATTGCGTAGTACCAGAGGGATCGGCGTGATACCCATATTGTCCTTGAGGTTGAGATGTGGGAGAACTGGATAGGAGATAGGTCGATTGGCCAGAATCCCCTGGCTGAGTCGTCGCCTGGGGCTGAGAAGTAGCTTGGGTTGGTGAGAGTCCTTGCGTTTGACCGCTGCCTTGTTCTGGATGGACTGGACCTTGCTGCGAAGCTTCTGGAGGACCATCTGTCACCCCAGGCACTGAGAAGAAATAAACAGCCCCCGCGGGATCTTTGCCTCCTTGACCATAGTACTGAGCCCACGCCTGAACGTTGGGATCTGCATACGTGGCGTGTGGATCATACACGTATGGTGGACCGGACTGCTCCGGGCCGGGCTGACTCTGGCCTTGAGGCTGGGGCGCCTGAGTACCATCAGCTACAGGGGTATGATATTGTTGTTGCTGATGAGCTTGAGGCTGGGGGTGAAGCTGTGGTTGTGGTTGTGACTGAGGTTGAGGTTGCGGCTGAGGCTGAAGCTGTGACTGGGGTTGCAGCTGGGGTTGCAGCTGAGGTTGAGGCTGAGGTTGCACATGTGCCTGAGGTTGTGGCTGTAACTGTTGTTGTTGTTGTGGATAAGGAGATCTTGCAGGCTGAGGATAGGGTTGAGCTGTCCCAGGTGTGTATCCTTGTCCGGCACCATACGAGGGGTCGGCATGCTGATGTGGGTACGAACTCTCTGGGTAGCCAGTTGATGCAACATAGCCGTACGCAGACTGTTGCTGGGGAGCTTGTGGGTCGAAGCCAGGTGAAGGAGCTTGGTAACCGTATGGGGCCTGAGGACCATATTCCTGACGGTACGGCGCTTGTCCTTGGCTATAATCTGGACGTGGGCCAACCTCGTACACTACTTCGATATAAATCACAGATTGAAGGACCGAGACTGATGTACGTACTCCCAGTATGCCGCGCGAGACTGTCTTCCATCATCCGATCAAAGATGACCCGTGCCTTTACGAAGCTTTCATTCATCGACACGAGATCGGCTGAGCGGGATTTTCAATATAGTCTTTAAGAGACGATCACAGGGTCGCACCTCGTTTCTGGCTGTATTTGTCGATGAGCTTGACGATCTTCGGTCGAAGAGACATACAAGAACGATATAGTTCCTGCCAAGACAGTCAGGGTTACAACATGAAGATTCAAGGCTCTCGAACCTGAATTTCTTCGTTATCTGCAAGATTGTCACCAGAGGAGTCTATGGTGCGAAGCATCGTCAACAATTTGTCGACGTTGGCAGCCTGCGAAAATACTGCAGCTTCCTGCTCTGACTCTCTCGCAAGCTCGGCCGCGGTTGGTTCGGGTAATGGTTCCTATCAGATTTGAGACGGAGAGCAACAATCAAGCCACGAAAACACCAACCACATAGTTGACGGGAAATATCCCGGTCCTTCCTTTCAACTGACCTCGCCACCAATCTTTGTAGCCACGGTCGACGACCTTGATAATCTCACCTTTTTCAAACGCGAGTTCTCCTGGTTCAGTGGGTTCAAAGGTATACACTGCCTTGACACGGGTGACTACGGGTGCTGACACGGGTGATGGAATGGCGACCGGTTGCGATGGTAGGGACGAAGTAGATGATGCTGCGCCTCTCTGCGTGTTTGGGGGACTCTGTGCAGGTACATAGCCTGATGGATGACTGGGTCCTACAGCATCGTTGGCATTGGGACCAGCTCCCGCGCCAGAGCTTGATCCACTTGCCCCAGTTGATTGTGCGGAATACGCGACGTAGCCGGGTCTGCCACCCTTGTCATGCATGGACATTTCCAGGACGCGTTGAAGCTCTTCCTCTTCCCGCCGTCGTACTTCATCGTCGACTGTAGGCGGAGCGGGTTCATCTGGTGGCTGAAATTTATAATCTTGGGGTATAGATCAATGACCGACGGAAAAGGGCAGCGGAAAGTCCTACTCTTTGTTTTCAAATTATTATAACACTCTTCCATGACCCCCAGGGAAGGGTCTCTTTCAAACTCGGCTGTCCACACGCCGATCAGATTCAAGGCTCTCTTGCGAACCTTATCGTGAGTGGTCTTGATGGGATGTATCATAAGCCGATAAATCAGGGATCAAGAGCTAGAGCTGCGCACCCGATCTGTGATGAGCTTTTCGAGAGCCTGAGTGAACGCGCGTGAAGCCAGTTCGCGGTGAAGATCGATTCCACAGTTTTTGGAGAGTGACTCTGCAAGGGAAAGTGCGTAGAGTTGAACGTTTGGACTACGGTGCGCGAGGCGTTTGATGACGGAGGCGACGACATTACGAGCGCTGCGGGGACGGAGCGTGAGGACGATGGGGATGTACCGGAAGCGAGAGAAGGGTACCCTTGTTCGCCCTCGTCCTGCACCTTGTCACAA
The DNA here is from genome assembly GCA_038088675.1 of Xanthoconium separans. Classification (NCBI taxonomy): domain Eukaryota; kingdom Fungi; phylum Basidiomycota; class Agaricomycetes; order Boletales; family Boletaceae; genus Xanthoconium; species Xanthoconium separans. The sequence goes on from JBBPJL010000972.1 coordinate 4,491, forward strand.
ACGTTGATGATGACTTCCCAGTTCTCGCTGGTCAAGTTCTCGTCCGTAGCCTTGACTATATATATAGGTCGGTCGGTCAGTCAATCGTAGAGCTCGTGGTGGGTGATGAACGCACCGACAATATCATCGTAATTGTTAGTCTGGCCTGCTTTGAACATTGCGAGCGCTGATCAGGCCCGGTGTTGGTCGTTGGTGATCAAAGTGTTTGAGGTCACTGCGGTGAGGCGGTGCTGTGATTGGCGCTTGGGTCGTGCGACTGGTTTCTACACTTTACCGCTTGTTTTTCTCTCTCAACTACATCATGGCAAAGGGTAACTTTTATTTATTCATCACCAAAATTGTACTAATTCTATCGCACACAGTCCCGCGAAATTTCCGCCTGCTCGAAGAACTCGAGAAAGGCGAGAAAGGCATCGGCGATGGCTCTTGTTCCTATGGCTTGGAGGAAGGCGATGATATCTTGATGAGCAATTGGAATGGAACAATCATTGGACCCGGCCATGTACGTCCTCGCACAAAAACTCCCTCGATTTGCGACATCGCGAGCTTATCGCCGCCTCGCAGACCGTTCACGAGAACCGTATCTACAGCCTCAAGATTCACTGTGGCGAAACGTATCCCGATCACCCGCCCACCGTGCAATTCCTCTCTCGCGTTAATTTGCCTTTTGTCAATCAGATCGACGGCAAGGTTGATCCTGCCAAACTCAGCGTCCTCGCCCAGTGGGGGAAGGACACCAGCATAGAGACCATCTTGGTTGGAATAAGGAGGTGAAGCGTTCTTTTGCCTGTCCTTTCGTACGACTGATGTTCTCGTTCAGGGAAATGGGGTCCTTCAATAACAGAAAGTTACCTCAACCACTAGAGGGCAGCACGTTTTGAAGCAATGTACTAGTATCGTCGGGCATCGGAAGAGGAATCATAATTGGAAGATGGCAAGCCATGAGCAGCGCGTTTAAAGTCACAAGATGGGTCCTAGCATTAATCCTGCACTCTGTTTTGTTGCTCCTTTCGTGAATTTTCATTCATTTTTCACAGCCCTTTGAGTCTGCACCACCCAAGCATGCCTTTGAGGAATCACCATGGTAGGTTGGAGGATGCCTCAGCATTGATGTGACACCTAGGTAGCCAACCATTATCACATGCACGACCTTTTGTGATCGCCTCAGCCTCCCTAACTGAACATGTGATCCCTACTCCACAGAACCTTTAGGCTGCTTCATCCTGGGAATATTGTGATTGAACGGATAGCCGTGTCCTTAACCGCTGACCCGCAGTTGATGACATCACAAGACCGGGCGCGTCCCTATCCATCATAGGCGCGTAGAAACAATGAACCGGTACACCGTCTGGATAGACGCATAAAAGACAGACAGGTCAACTAAAAAACGGTGAAAGAGACATTATATGCTGTTGTTCTCTGGTCATATCAAAGTATCGTCTGCCTTGGAGTCCTGGGACGTGACTACCAATGTAAGTCCTCGAGATGTGGTCCTTGTTGCTCTTCAGCTGACACCCTCCGAGCCCGCAGCGCGTGTCCCCACCAGTCTTGTGTATATTGCTATACATTGACGCTCGAATTGTTCCAGAAAGTCGAAAACTTGAGTCTAGTGGGGCGGGTCTCGTTCCATTTTTCTGATCTTCATAGGCGACCCATCTGACACCAGGCTGAGAAACAGTCGCTGTCATTCTATCGCAACAATGGGAACCCGGAAAAGCTTCCCTAGTAGCCAGTTGGTTGGCCTTGGTACAGATGAACGATCAAGATGGGTATGTATATACCCAACTGAACCCATTGCTTTCTCAGGTTTCTGACCGTCCTCGAAATTTACGACAGTTTGACCTATCGCGGACTACGTGTGGGATTCTTCCACCGTGGCTGACCTTGCTTGTAGTCACCCTCCACGTATGGCCGAAAAAGAACCTGGATGCGCAACTTTCCTTGTAGCGGGGTTCACTGCCACGTATCCAGTGGTTCTATTGATTAGTCATTCTCGGTCATCGTATATACCTCTGGCTTGTCGCTCCCTTTCGAAGTGCTTTATCCGCGACCGCCTCCCTCGGGGATATTGGTGTGGCGTCCAAAGCGGTGTCAATGATGTCAGAACCATTGGAGGACAGCCTCAGTACCCATTTTTTTCAGTTTCTTTTCAATGTGACATTCCTAAGTAACTCCTCGGTCTCCGAGATAGTTCAACTGATAAAATGCGTCTAGGAGGACATGGATCTAACATGCCCAACTCTGAATGAAGCTCATAATCAAACTTGGATTTATGCCCTGTTGGATGGCATGTCACGGTCCGGACGTGGTTCATGTCGTCACAAGGTACCATTCTACGGACCGCACTTGCCAAAATTGCACCCGATCATGGAATGTAGCATCTTCTGCTGCCGTGAAGACTGCGTGGCCTCTACGGCTCATGTTTCAAGTTTGAAATACATGAAACCTATTTCCGCGTGGACACACTTTCGTTATGTCCTCTTTGAGATTTGAAGTTTCGTGTCAGTACTTGACTACGCAACCCCCTAGCGACTCCCAACTGAGCATGATAACACAACGTGAACCACGGAATTTCGGGACGATAAAAGTCAATTTTCATTCCAGGCCACAGCTCAGCGTTTTCGTGATGTTGCCTCCTACCTTTCGTTTCTGCTTGTTCGCTTCTTTCTATGCTTTGAGTGGAGCGCTGGCGCAGACGCTTGCGGCTCCGTATGCTGCACCAAACTACGCCACCCTTGGAAGCGTGTCCTGGCCGAATGACTCTGTTTGGTCTTCTCTCAACGCAACTTTTGGAGGGGGGCTCCAGGCGTTGCGACCTTGGGCTGTAGTATGCTATAGGGATGACCCCCTCTATGATTCGAACTCGTGCCAAACAGTTTTATCTCACTATAAAGACGATGTCACGGTGGGTCTCGCACTGCTCTCCTGTGCCGAGAGATTGACAATTCCTCCTAAAGCGTGAAGGCGTCGCGTCTGCTCTCCTCTGGGCAGAATGGGAAAGCTGTGGTTATGGTAATGGATGCGCACTGAACTACTCTAACCCCCAGCCAGTATCTGGCGAATCCTGTCATCAAGGTACAACACCTCCCTTCAGCGTTGCCATATCGAGTGCTCAGGACGCCAGCAATGTCATAAAGTGGGCGACTGCTAACAATGTCAAACTCACTATCAAAAACACGGGTGCGTTATTGATTTTTATCTACCATGGTTCATCTTGATCAAACTGTCAAGGTCATGACTATCTCGGTCGTTCTTCGGGCCCTTCCTCCCTTCAGGTTCTCACTCATGGCCTCAACAACATTACCTATAATCCCGAGTTTGTTCCGAAAGGTTCTTCCAATCACCCGGTCCCAGCCATCACCATCGGCGCTGGAGCCCAGCTAGACCACAGTGAGCATACTTCCGTTGTTTTCACTTGCGGAGTTCATTGGGCCTCCTCTAGTTTATGAACTGATGGGTCAACAGAATGTGTCGGCTGTTCTAGGAGCTTGTACAACCATCGGCGCCGGTAAGAGCCAGACCAACAGCCGTTTTAGAATATTGCTCATTCAGAATTGTACTTAGCCGGTGGTTATTTCCAGGGAGGAGGGCATGGGCTGTGAGTTACTAATCTTTATCATTCTTTCATGGGTGCAGGTCTCACAATCCACTCAGGCTCACTCCAGCGTACGGGCTTGCTGTAAGATGCTGTTACTTGCTTCAATATACAATACGAATACTTGATTCTATAGGTTGAACATGTCCTCGAAGTAGAAGTAAGTGTATGCCCCTTTACTCATGGGACAATCTGTGAAGTCCGATTTCAGGTGGTGACTGCTGATGGAGTGATAAGGACGGCAAATGAGGCCCGAAATGAGGATCTGTTTTGGGCAGTTCGTGGAGGAGGAGCTGGGAGCTGGGGCATCATTAGTACGTGACTCTCACATCGCCTCAGGAAGCAGGAATTACATGACCTTTCTAGCATCTTTGACTTTTGCAACACTACCTCAGATGGAAATCAGTGCTTCCCTCCTCGTTATCGTGCCCAAAGACATGCAGAAACTTCAGAAACTCGGTGTTGACTTCATCGCGCTTCTCGGGAAATACCAGAATACGTTTCTCAACTCGGGTCTCACCACCAGCCTGTTATTTTTAGACACTGAATATATCCTTGTGAGTGTCGTAGTCGTATCGCGAATTGGATAGCGTTTATGCTGCTTATCGGTAGTACTTCTGGTGGCCTTCCCAAAAGGCACCCGTCTCGTTACTTTACCCTTTCTTCGAGGAACTGCACGCCCTGTCAAACGACTATGTCGTCACATCAAACAAGACCGAAATGAACATGTTTCCATCCGTTACCGCGGTGCAGCAGGATAACATCGGCCCTTTCTTTGAATCACTCAATTCCTTCGGCAGCTCTAACCAATTGGCCTCGCGTTTCGTCTCGCGATCGATGCTGGAGGATCCGCAGTCTATTTACAACGTTGCAGAAGCGATTTGGGAGGGCTATCAGACCCTCAACGCTCCATTTAAAAGTGATCCCGCCGGCACGATCGCTCCCAAGCAAGGCGTGCTCGTCTTTGGAAATATGCCTGCGGGCACGAGAAGTCAAGTCAATGCGACCGGGGCGAACCCAGGGTTCTACGACGCCTCCTGGCATGTCATTTTTAGCGCGTAAGGCATCCGTTGGTGTTACGAAACCGTTCGGATACTGACGTGGTGCTTTGAGTAGAACGTGGACGACAGGGATGAGCGAGAGCACGTATCAGTCTGTGACGAGCGCCATATACAATGCACTAGGTCCCCTGAACGCTCTCGGGCTGACAAGCTGCTATCAAAACGAAGCAAGTCCCTGGGAGACAAGCTGGCAACAAGGTACGCGGGTACTCACAAACTGCACGGCCATTTGACTGATGTCATACCCGCCTTCCAGCTTTCTTTGGTTACAAATACGACGATTTACTGAAGATCAAGCAGAAATATGACCCCAACAACTGTAAGTGTTGATGCTTTAACATCTTGGTGTATGCTGACATGAATTTCCGCGTGGAGTCTTTACGACCTACAAGGTACATATATATCTTCCAAGTAATCTTCTTGAACTGACATGTATTGCAAGGGTGTCGGGTCTGCACCGGACTCAATGGCGTATAGGTGCTACCAAAGCAGTCAACCACATGAATCGTGATGTAATGGATGAGTTTAAGCTTGTGTGTTCAAGTTAATTGACCACAGAAATAAGAAAGATTCTTTTAATGTATTATGTTGAACATACCACTTCTCTTTTTAAATTGCTGTGAATAAGTGACGAGTGATCAATCGGGATGCAACAACAAGTAGTTTATGCAGGAAAGATTCTTTGAAAGAGTGCTCCAAACAACTTGCCAAAAAAATCCAGCTTTTTTCGATCTTATCCGACTGTGCACCAGTCAATGGTTCACTCGACAAGAGGACAAAGATAAAATTGAAATGGGATATAACGTTCACCATTCAACAGACAGAGTCTCGGACGCCCGACATCAACTGCTTATTGGCGCTGAATTAGTACGCCCAATATCTCCGAGTGCGATCTCAAACATCCCGTCTGCTCTCAACCGGTGCGATCGAGGTTTCTGTGTCGCATTTAAACGCGAATGAAGCTCTTCAGATTGAGCCTCGAGCCAGAGACACTCGAGAACGCTCGTTCCAGAGATCAATGGCATATGCTCCTTGGTGGGCTTTTTCCCAATGATAAACGGCACCAGGGCTAGGGCAACGAAAGATGCTGTCGATACAAAAATGATCTTGTGTTCATCGCCCGTCGCGGCTACACATCAGATGCGAATCCCTCTCAGCAGAAATAATGTTACGTACGGGTATGAAGTTGAGCTATGCGTAGCCCATGATATGTACGCGTGAGTCATCAGAAGGGGTAGCGACGAGAGGCCACGTACATTAAGCCGCCATTGCAACACGTTCCTCGTCGCTCGACTCTCGCCAACCGTGCGTTTAAAACCACCGGCGCTCTCCCCGAGTTGGCCCGCTAGCATGAACGTGAGTAAATAAACGGGTGCGGTCTTTATAGGATTGATGGAGGGCCAGGGCCCGACGTACCAACCCATAGGAACTTCGCCGTGGTCTGCGCGATTGCATTTTCCAATTGAGACGGTCTGAGAATCACAGAAGGATGGGCGCTGGACTGGGTGGCAGAGGCAACAGCAGCAGACGTGATATTCAACCCAAGTAAGCTCATCATATATCTGTCCAATTCAGAGTTGTTGTCAAGAATGTGGGAACCAGCACTTACTTCTCAAAATCTGTATATACAATACTGGTAGAGTTCGGCAGATTTGGAAAGCTGCCGCTTATGGCTAAAATGGACTCTGCATTTCTGAACGAGTCTGCCATCTACACCGGTCAAATAAGGTCGCGCTCATTGCATGAGATATAGAGACATACTCCAACGCTGAGATCTGTGGCATTGCTTGGCGACCACAGAGACCAAGACGTATTGCTCGACGGGGCGGTTTGCTCTGTTGTCGAAACAAGCTGGTAGTCTTGCAAATTCAGCGTAGCTTGAACCGTCCGTGCGCTGACGGAACACGCCGCGATGTAGGTCAGTGTCTTCGAGACTTCAGAATGCCCCTCTGTCGTTCGAAGTCAGTTCAATAGGACACTTTCAGTCGAATATTGTCCGCACCGAATGGGGTGTACGTCCAGTTCAACCTGATAGCGACAGGGTCACGGACAGACTCGTCCACCTCGATCCCGGTCGTCATCGTGTAGAATATAGTCTGACGACATGTCGTACACTATACAAATGTGAGAAGGGTTGACGAAACTTAGCCGGGGATACCAAATACCGTCGGTTCTATATTCTGATATATCATATCTTTCCCTGTTGAAACATCGACGTGAGTATACGGCGTCGAATGTTAAATAGGTTTCATGGCTCACAGAGCGAGTCAACAGCAAGGGATCCGTGCTCGTACCCATGCAGGGTGAAGTTGACCCAATGAATTCCATATGAAACTTCAGAGGAGAGAGTGAGATTGGGTACAAGACCACAGTGTGCATCGATCGTCGTCGCATTGATAGATGCTTCCGAGAAGACGAGGTTCGTTGGGACTCGTGGTAAGTCATAGATAGTGCTGTTGGATAAACCATATGTGGACAACTTGAAGCTTGAGTCTTGGCCGATTGACTGCACAACGGGAAAAATCACGCCCCATCCCAGCTGGCTGATATTAACAGCGCTGCCAGGGAAGGCTAAGTCAGAGTCCAGAACCTCGACGAGCGTACTGTTGAACGCTTTCCACTGCATCACGGACGACGAGCCAATGTGCAGGACTAATATTGAAGTGAGATAGGTTACCACAGCCGCCATCTCCAGAATCGACGATCGAACTTGATGTTGTTGCCATAGGGCGTAGATTGCTGCGCCGATACCGGTCCATGCTCCAGACACGTCATGTACAGAGGTCAATTTTCGTCGCTCACCAACAATTCTCAACAGTGCAAGCCGCTGGGTAATATATAGCAAAAGTGCGGAGTATAGCTAAGGCGAGAATGAAGATCACGAAAATGGCTGTAAGATAATAGAGACAAACCGCGTAAGTTG
>JBBPJL010000973.1:0-12062 GCA_038088675.1 Xanthoconium separans
ATATTATTTCATATCTTATCTGTACCATGAAATTATTTATGTTGCCGAAGTCGTATGAAGTTATACAAGATTATCTTGTACTAATGGATTATAATGGCATTATTGTAAAATATTTTAAACCTTACTACAGACATACTCAAAATATTTTATTTTTAAATTCTATTTTCAGTTATATTCTGCGGCCTCCAAAACTTAGGAATTCCCCGTGTGTGACTTTCAAACATTGGATTCTGCATCAAAATGAAAACAGCTGTAAATGGTAATGTTGACTATATGGTTGTCAAGTATGAAGACATAGAGGATAACAAGGGTGAGTTTCATTAGCTACGCTGATGAATCACTTCATGACCTTTTCAGCCTACTTGCTTGAAAGTGATAGAAAGGCTGCATTTCAGATTTCAAAAGGTTGCCTATTCTTAGTTGAGGCCAAACACATGGGTCCTGTTACAGTCACAGTCACTTTTCATCTTATGATCACTTACTACTCATTCTCTTTCAATCTTCCCAGATTTCAGAGATCTTCCATTCTATCCACTGCCATGCACAATGGGTATGTTCCTTATATCTTATGTATGAGGCAGTACTTCCATTCTACCACACCTCATTCAGCCACACACATCAGGCATATTTGTGCTTCCATTCTTTTAGAACATTCTAGGGCTATGTACTTCATGGACTTAGCATGTTATGCCTTGCTGTTATCACATGTAGTTACTATGTATATCTATGTATCTATAGATTAGGGCCAAACAAGGCCACACCCCTAGATAGTATATAAACCTTATGAATGCAGTGGCCAGAGGGCAGTCTTGTCCTCTTGGTCATTCCCAGCCAAAGACATCATGTTCTCCTCAGTCCTCTATCCACAAGTAGCAATCTAAGTGCTAGACCTTAAGTGGTCAGAGGCTGGTTGTTTCAGGTCCCAAACATGACTTATACTCTCACATTCCTGAAGCCATTAGTCAGGCAATTGCACTGCTGAAGTCTACAAAGCATGCAAGCACTGCCTGCTTTATATTCTCATATAAATACTGTTCCAGCCATTCAGAGGTCTGCTTCTATCTGTCTGATGGCTGTGCATGGATTTTCTTTTAGCTTGAAGTCAGTAAATGGGATTCTGACACACTATCAATTATGAATGCATAGTCTGGGTCAGTGTGATTTGGAGATGTCTGACAGGTTATGCAAGATGATGCAGCTTATTAGTGACTGGGTGAGCCTTTTCTATTAGCCATATCTATGCCTCATGAATGATGTCCATTTATTTAGCTGAGGCCTACCACAACTGATCTGTTTGTGTTGAAGTAAATTTACCTTTTTTTCATATTATGGAACAGTGTATAATGTGAAATTCCTTCTGCTTTCTTTTGGGCTGTTCATGTTGGCATGAGCAACATATCATTGTCACTGTTGTTCTTCACCACCATCTGCCCTCACCATTACCTTGCTTTGCCTTATGTTGCTGCCTTATGACAATGACAATGACAACATGACAACCATGATCTCTCAGCAAGTTCCTTTTGTTCTTTGGGCTAAAGGGCAACTTCTTGATCTTCAATGTCCCCACTGATGTATCTGGGTGTTGTGGGGAAGTAGATTCAAACTGGCACATCTTTGTCACAAACATTAGGAAATAAACACATGTCTTATTCATACTTGTTAGAATTATTTGTAGTTTCTCTATTCTAACAAAGGCATCCAAAAAGGAAAAGTGGCCAAAGTGTAGAAACTCTCATGAAATCATGTGGAGTGTTATGCTTGGTAAAAGCATAGCCCAGACAAGGGTCAAGGATCAAGGGTCTAGGTTCTAGACAATAGATATTGTAGGGTCAAGGGTTCAAGGTATCAAATGTCAAGAGGTCAAGAGGTCTGAGCACACTGCTACAGACAGTTTGAGGGTGAAGAGTGAAACATCCACTCAACAAGTAGAATGGAGACTTTAGTGAGACAAGGACTGGGGGAAAGCAAGATATATACCTGGGACCCCAAGCTGGGAAACAGCAAGGGAGTACTAGGGGTTTATATACATAGTGTTATATGGTTCTATGACTAAGTGGAGGTGGAAGGTCATAGAACATTGGAGAAGGGTCATGTGACTCTGAGTCATCATGAAGAACTGCATAATCAAGAGATGTTGCAGAATGGAACGTTCTAGAAAGATGGGGGAAATACAATGACATGGCAAGTGTAATAAGAGATAACCAGTCATGGAAAGGATAAGTCATCATGAGAAAGGAAAAGATAAGTCCAGGAAGAATAATCAAAAAGGGAAGAAAAAAGGAGAACATAACATGGAGTACCCAGAGTTGAACTCATAAGTTACACAGCTATGTACCAAAAATGGATATAATATGTACATTAACCAGTCCACCAGATATGTAGATATGTACCCATGTTTCCTGTTACTTTCAACCCATCTCAGCATGCAGATGTTACTATGTCAACAGAACTCCCAGACAGGATGTAGAGCCAGAGCTGAAGCCTTGAACAATATTACCTTGCTTAACAAGGTCTCTGCCACCCTCATAATTCATGGGAAAGTGAAACCCCTAAACCATCTGGAAAATAAGTACAAACAAAGCCTTGTCACTTCATCTCATGTCATGTCCCATCTCCTTCCACTAATCCTTCATTTTTTTATTCAACTCTTCTAGCTGGTCATCTTCTGTGAGTAGTTCTGGGGAATGTGCTGCCTGGAAATTTTTTCATTGAAATTGCAGAGCAATCAAATCATGGATTGTCCAGAGCTGCAAGACAGCACATAAAGGTTGAAAAGATTTAGTCCTCCTGTCAGAGGTGTGGCAATATCAACCAAGACATAGGGAATAGTCTGGCCTTGGGAACAAGAATCTGTGAATGCATATGCTGCTGTCATTGGGAATTGGTGTCTTTTCATGGTGCACTGTACAATTTTTTCATTTTTCTCTTTCTTGTTATAAATGCTGACTTTGATCCAATGTAATTGGTTCCACAGGGATTACAGCTTCTTCCAAATTTGAAAGGCATTTTGCTTTTGTATGGTCAAGCTTCACCAGAATGCAGAGTGGTAGATGTTGTAATTGATTGATTGGCCTCACATCTGTAATGTGTGGCTCATCTGGGCTTAAGATGATGTCAACAATGGTGCTGTGCACCCTGTTGGTGATATCAAGGTCAGTCTGGACATTCTGTGTTACCATAACTTTCATCCCAAGTGCGAACTCATGTATGTCCAACAGGTCCTGATTTTGATACCTTTGAGAATTTCCTTGGTGGCCGCATGTTACAAATGCATATTGCTCTGGCAGGCTTAAGGGCTTGCCTGTGCAGTTTTCTCTTTATTTAGTGTTCAATGGTACCTGTGAATGAATGTCATTACCTTTGATGTGATCCTCTGCATGGCACTGAAACACAAATCGCTGGTTGTTGTAGGCATGCTGTTTCAATGCTGCTTCATTCCAAAGTCATCACACAGCATGGCATGGGGTGATAAGTGCCACATTGCTCCATGTTACGAAAATCCATGGTTCACCGGCAGTACCACCAGACCGAACCATTTCATTCTTTTTCTTCGCCTTTCCTCGATGGATTGGGACCATGTTACCTTAAAGGCTCTGGCAGAAGCCTTACTGTTTACATAAGTACTCTGGGAGTATCACCGTCATCATCCTCATCATAGGACACCTCAGGAGTCACCATACTCTTGCTTATGGTCAACCGTTGTCATCTCTAGACGTCTCAGTCATAGACGATCTAGCAAGACCTACCCTGAAGATGGATACCTGTTCCTACTCAATCCTGCAACCCTCCACCTTCCCCTGATTATCCCGTTCCTCACCGGTTGCAGGAACACGACTTATCATGACCCGGGCTGTTCCTACAGCCACTGTATAACCATACAGAACTCCATCTGTATATGGCACTAGATGCATCTCCGATCATCTGTGGATTCTCGTGCTGATCCTCATCGCCCCTAGACAGCAGATCCCCTTTGATCCTATTCCTGTTCCTGATGGGATCCCATTCTTGACCTCCCATCACATGTACCACCCAATGGACTCTATAGTCATATAGGGCACGTTTGTCATATCCCAGAAAACCTCTAAGTCCAACCCCGAACCCCAAAGCCTCAAACTCCGTTGCCCTGCACCAAACCCCATCTCAGTCACTTCGGACTTTTCATTACTCTGCTTGGAGTTTACCTTCAAGTATAAACTCTTCTTTACTTCGCTCTTCTTCTTTCATACTAGTATACATTTTGTTCTCGTAACTAACCTGTGTCCCGCCTATTGTTGCATCGCCCCGACAAAGTGCAACCCCGAACACAGCTCCGGCTTTTCGATTACCATACATTCTTGACTTCGCGTACTTACTAAGATCCTTTGTCATAACCCCGAACGTATTCTATTCAGTTCTCCAAGTATTTAGACCTCCGTACTCTGTACCTTCGGACTTGAGTTCGAATATCAACTTAGTTCACTCAACAACTCCGCTTGAGTCTCTGACTCTCCTCTGACCTCGCTACTCGACTTCGTTGCTTGCAACATGAAGTCCCTCTCCTCGACTCTACATCCCCAAACTCCGATCCCCGGACTCCATAACCCCGAACCTATTAAGAACTCCCAGTAAGGGCGTGACGTTCCCAACCGAATCGTCTTCACCAAAAGGTTCACTACGAAACTCCGGTGCTCCGGAGTTTCATCGGAGTTGATCGGTAACCCCAAATCACCAACTTAACAATGTTTCACCTTTTGGTCCTATTGTCTCCATTGATCCTCTTCCGCTCTTCACAACAATGGGACTCCTTTTGATCCTCTTCTGCTCTTCACAACAACAGGACTCCTTTTGATCCTCTTTGTCCCTTCCCAATGTGGGAAGCCTATTTGATCCTATGGATCACCCTTGACCCTGATGGTCCGTGCACCATCAGTCTACATATATATAGAGGTACCTTTGTTCATTGGTATCTCTAAGCTAGTTCTACACCTGGATACCTGCCTGTATCACTACTGCATTTCGGTGCCCCTTTTACTTGCAATTGTATTCTTGTCTAACTGGTGTACTGGTAGAGGGATCTCTCTAGAGTCTTGTCCACTCTTGACATCGCCTCTATTTCACAATCTTTGTCTTCCGGCTCTTCAAGGCATTAGCTTGTGCTTGTACCCTCAAGACTCTTCATCGGTCTTGCACATCGGTGCTTAACCTCCTCTACACAAGGGACGGTACTCGGCTGGGCCGATTGGCTCACAGTACACTAGGTTGTATCTCTGCTTACTTCATCTCTCATATTATGAACAGTTGCGATTAACTTCACTAGGGCATCGGCTCGCAGTAAGCGTAACACTCCATGCTTCTGCTGTGAAGTTCATCTAAGGGGTATGGTCTCCATTGGCATTGAGTAGTGTGTGCAGCATTGCAATGTGGTGCTGTTGCACTCATCCATGATGGAGATGCTGCAAAAAATCATGCCACACAGGATCTGTGACATGCATTTGCTCTCCCAAAATAACAACCATGCTGAATTCCTTGTATATTTTGCAACCAACTTGAGCATAAAATGAGTCATTGTTACAAATTGACCTATGGCATGTTTATTTTCACTTTCTTCTTCCCTTATTCAGACTTGTCTACTCCTCACAATGGGACAGCCCCATCTGATGTCTTCTGATTCTTCACATATGACAATGTATAGTCACTCGGCGACTTTTCCCAAGTATGGTGACCCATTTTGTTCTACTCACTGATGTTCCACTCTTCCAGACAGCAGAACCCCATTTTCCTTTCCTATGAGACCTGATGGTTGTGCTTATCCTTTCATTGTATAAATAGTCAAGCATTGTACCAGTAAACAGTAATCTAGTTCTACGCAATTCATACTGCGTTAACTGGGGTTCCACCAGCTCAAAGTCTTCATCTTCTCGCTTGTGTCTCTTCCCTTCTTTCCACAAAGAACTAGGACTTCATGTTGACACAAGAGGACCCTTCTATAAGGGTTGAGTGCAACACTGACGACTTTGCTCAGCTTAAGTCTTCAGCTATCAAACAGATGTCTTACTATCATTCTATTTCATCCTCTACAACTGTGTTAACTCCAGTTGTCACAGTAAGCGTAACAGTCATGTGATGAGTCAGTGAAGTAGAGTGCTTGTGTTGAACCAACAGCAACAGGAGGAAATTGATGAAAATCTCCTCATATGATGACTGATATTCCTCCAAACAAATGGAGAGATGCAGGTTGACCCTTGGCCACCTTTGCAATACTGATGTTTTGTGATAGCAATGCCAAAAACTCCTTGCTAATCATGGAGATCACATTGATGATGAGGTATAAATACAGTTTCCAGAAACCTTGCATTTTCCTCCTGGTTTTTGCACTTATTTTGGCCTCATTGTGAGATTGGGAAATAAATGCCATGGTATGGGTGGTTTTGCCATTGATTAGAGAGGCAGTGTTATGCTTACTGTGACAACTGGAGTTAACACAGTTGTGGAGGAAGAGTTAAGAACAATAGTTTGACATCTGTTTGATAGCTGAAGACTTTAACTTATGTGAAGTCATCGGTGTCGCACTCAACCCTTATGAATAGAGGGGTCCTCTTGTGATGACATGAAGTCCTAGTTCTCACAGTAAAGGAGGAGAGGGAGACACGAGTGAGAAGTAGGCAACTTTGAGCTAGTGGAACTCCAGTTAATGTGGAATGAATTGCGTAGAACTAGATTACTGTTACTGGTACAATGCTTGATTATTTATACAACAAAAGGATAAGCACAAACCATTGGGTCTCATAGAAAAGAACAAGTGTTCTGCTGGCAGAATGAAGGGGAATGAAAGAGAATTGGAAGGAAAATGGGGTTCTGCTGTCCGGAAGAGCAGAACATCAGCGAGCAGAACAGAACAGGTTGTCATACTCGGAAAGAGTTGCCAAGCAACTATACATTGTTGTAAGGGAAGAATTGGAAGACATTGGATGGGGCTGTCCCATTGTGAGGAGTAGACAAGTCCGGATATAGGAAGAAGCAGGAAAAATAAATGTGCCATAGACATTTCTGTAACAGGCAGTGACACCAGTGTATGTGCTCTTCAACAGCATATGTTTTGCATTCTTGGACTCAAAATACTCAGTAATTGTCTGGATAATCTTGGACTTTCCAGTACCCCCTTCGCCATGAATAATCATCCAAAGAGGAGGATTGCGACCAGCAAGGGTTTGGTCAAGATGCCAGGTAACAATGTTGTAGGCATGGAATTGGTCATTTCAAAGCAGTGATGGGTCTACAGGCAGAATGGCTACTTCCAAATCTGATATCTCATTGAGGTCATCAAAATATGTGATGTTGGGGGCTTGGTCACTGTTGCCTTGAACAGTCCCAGTGATCTGGCTGACACTTCCTTTGTCAACAGTCTGAGTGATGAGTTTGACATCAGCATTCATTCTAGCATTGCAGTTTGCAATGTCTTGTGCCAACTCCTCTTTCCACATTAAAAAATTCCAAATGTCTTCTTTGTTAGCATTGCAAACACTAAGGATACTGGGCTGAGCTGCTTTGTCGTCATTCTGAGCTGGTACAGATGATGGATTTTCAGGTTTGTCATGGTTGTGAAAAATCTTGGCTGCCTTCACATACTCCACGGCCATTATTCCATACATTTCTTCATGCCAGGGTGTTTGAGATGCAATGAGTGCTGCAAGTCCTTCCTCTGTCATAGGTATTTGGCTCTGATCTTCATAGTCTTCACCCAGATCTTGTTTGCCATACTCTTCCCCCGTTTCAGCTTGATTGCTGGTGTGGGGAACATGAACAACTTGTGTTTGTCGCCGAGCAGATGACTCGCACTCATAGAAGTATTGGATACTGTTAAGTTGGTAGTTTCGGGGTTACCAATCAACTCCAATGAAACTCCGGAGCACCAGAGTTTCATAGTGAACCTTTGGCGAAGACAATTCGGTTGGAATGTCACGCCCTTACTGGGAGTTCTTGGTAGGTTCGGGGCTGCAGAGTTCAGGGATCAGAGTTCAGGGATGTGGGGTTGAGGGAAGGGACTTCACGTTGCAAGCAATGAAGTCAAGTAGCGAGGTCAGAGGAGAGTCAAGGACTCAAGCGGAGTTGAGGAGTGAACTAAATTGATATTCCAACTGAAGTCCAAAGGTACAGAGTATGGAGGTCTAAATACTCAGGGGACTGAATAGAATACGTTCGGGGTTATGACAAAGGATCTTAGTAAGTACGCAAGGTTAAGAATGTATGGTAATCGAAAGGCTGGAGCTGTGCTCAGGGTTGCACTTTGTCGGTGCAGTGCAATGATAGGCAGGGCACAGGTTAGTTACAAGAATACAGTATATACTAGTATGAAAGGAGAGAAGCGAAGTAAAGAGGAGTTTATACTTGAAGGTAAACTCCAAGCAGAGTAGTGAAAGTCCGAAGTGACTGAGATGGGGTTTGGTGCAGGGCAACGGGGTTTGAGGCTTCGGGGTTGGACTTAGAGGTTTTCTGGGATATGACAGATACCAGATATGATGTGTTGGATTTTTTCAGGGGCTGAAGAATAGAAAGACTTGAATGCCTTCTCCCATGTCTCATCTGATTTCTTGAGATCCTTTGTGATATCTCTCCATGGCTTTAGGTGCATCAGCATGCATGTGCAATAGAATGTGTACTGGTCAGGATCATCACAGCATGGAAAGTAGTGACCAATGAAGTTTGGTAGGGTATTGTGTCCTTGAGCATGAACAATGCATTGTTTTTGATCAGCCTTTGAATGAGCTGTGAGGTACTGGACCCTTTGGTGATGAGGGTGCCCAGGCCCATGTTAACTGGGTATATGTGTCATGTCCTCTGTGTCCTCCACTTCATTGGAGCTCTTTTCACTCTGCATAATATCAGCCTCATATAAATTGATGAAGAAATCAATGATATTTACACTTGTGAGCATGTCACCACACAAGTGGTAGTCTGTAACTTGATATTTTGAGAACACTTTTCCACAGGAATCCATATCAAGAGTGACCACTTTGTCTGACTCCTACAGCACACGTGCATAAGAATCACAAGATTCTGTATCATTGTTTATCACACTCACACAGTCATCCTGCTCATTCCCATTGACTTTCTCATCCACCACCTCTTCTTCTTGCTCTTCCCCTCTATGAGATCCTACACCATTCAGTCTGATGCAAACATATAAGCTTAGTAGGCTTCCAGAGATACAAAGTAACTAACCCTTGGTCAGTGCTGCTGTTTGTTTCATCCGCTGGAGATGTCTGGGCAGCATTCTGCTCAGCAAGTACTGGAAACCCTTTCAGCAAACAACTGACAAACAAAGACCAGTAGATTGAAGTTTAGTGATGTAAGTGGTATACATCACCCCACCCCATCAAGTACAACATCATCATTGGCACTACCAGCTCCTGTTCTCAATTGATACAATGAATGAGGCAGAACAGAAGAAGCCTTTGTTGATCTCAGAGGCTTTCCGCATATGCTGGATGTTGTGAATGGTATGCATACCCCTTGGCCAACATCACTGAGGTATTGTGGTTTCAGCCTTGTTTCTTGGTCTGATAGCTTGTAACATAGAATGCCATGTTGTTTGTGTTATGACCATTCGTCAAGAGTTTGCTGTCATTGTTGCAACACACATTGATGCTTAGTGCAGGAACCCAACCATTCAAAAACTCATATAGGCACTTCATCCCCCACTCTCCATTTTCCATGATGTAATCTTCTTCTGACCTTTCAAACAGTGCCCATCTTTTGCAGACAAATCCCCCATTTTTACTTGGAACAAGACAGTAGTGGGGCTCACATGTGTGCAACTGCTTTGGTCAAGCAACTTGCTTTTCTAGATCTGCTACCTGGTTGTCATAGTTAGTTACATCAGATTTGGGTGGTCATGAGTAAGCCACTTCAACATTGTTTGACATCTCCTTGACAGAATCGGCAGTTTTGAATCCTGGAACATAGGCACAAAGGTTCACTTTGATGAATTCCTGAACCTTGCAATGAAAGTCTTCTGTCTTAAGAAGATTTTCAACCTCATCCATCAGAGGAGCATTCTTCGGCCACAGCAATATATGTAAATGTAGACTGCCTCTTCCTTGGAATTCAATCACGCCAAAGGATGCTGAGACAGGGCCAAAATCCCTTGATGACTGGTGATGCATTGCTGGGACACCTCAATTCCAAATAGAGTGCAGAGGATGGTCTTGATCAGAAAGTGAAAAAACCTGGCTGCCACATACAGGTCTTGTGCAATATTTTGTGCATACTTCTCTTTTGATGGCCCAAGCATGCTATTGAAGGCGTCCATATTGATATCCTCACCAGCAAATACTTAAGTAATAGGATCATGGAGGTCACATGGGTTGATTGTAATCCACAGACTAGATGGATTCAGTATAATTGATGTTGCCCAGATTTGGCTTCAAAGTTGTTGTCAACTTTGGTCAGAACCAATGACATGACCACCAGTAGCATAGACATGTTGACAAAAAGCAAATAGCAGGATCTGAAATGGGTAATTTCTTCTCTTCCTTCTCCTGCACTTCTAACAACTTTGTGATAGTGATAGTGGATAGAAGATGGGCATCTTGCTCAAAAGTCTTTCAAAGCATTTGGATATGAGCTAATGAAAGGACTTGTCAGTGCTGGATAATCCCAAATGCAACAAATGCAAATGTTTCATGGTGTCGGAATCACCAGTCATGATATTGAAATAGCCATTTGACATGCTCTCCAAAGTTGACAAGAACACAGGGGTCTTGCTCTATCCCTCCTTTGCCATATGGGAACAAGTAGGGGAATGCTTTTGCAAAATAGTTTGGGCAATCAGGATCCACAGATTTGCCCTTCTGCAGGTAACCAAAGTCATTGACAGGTGTGTGACCATGTCAAACTCCATAACCACCTTCCTTGCCTTCAGTCCACAGGTTTGCAAGACCCCACGCCATCAGTTCATTTGCAGCAAGTTTGACATGTCTGTATTGATTGCACCAGATATCTGGAGCAGTATTATATAGGGATTCCCTACATCATTCAGAGTAAGTCAATATATCCAATGAAATAGAATAATGCTTACCATCATCATTCATCTTAGATTGGATGTTCTTCCTTGGCTGAGTCATCAACACTATGCATGCCTTCTGATGTGAATTTAGTGCTTGTGTGACATTGACTTGGAAAATTCACAAACCTTCACTACATATCATCTACTGGAACATACCCCTCGCTCTCTTGCTCAATGATACCAACATCAGTGGAGTGCTGAATGATTGACAATATCTCTTCAGATACATCGTCTTCTGGCAGATCTTGAATGCAGGGCACACTGATTTTAATATATCCATAATACTTGGGGTTGTTTTCCTTCAGCCACAGTAGTGCATCCAATATGACCTGCTATTGAACACAAAATGTTGAGTGGATCCAATTCTTTGGTAGAGTCCCAAGACTGATAAATGTCACTGAGATCAAGGACACAAGTATGGTAGGTGGGCAAGGCATCAGCCTACCATCAACTGTTATGGAAATCCATGGTTCACTGGCAGTACCACTGGACCAGATCACTTCATTCTTTTTCTTCGCATTTCCTCAATGGACAGGGACCACATTACCTCAAGGCTCTGGCAGAAGCCTTACCATTTACACGAGTACTCAGGGAGTACTACCATTGTCATCCTCGCCATAGAACACCTCAGGAGTTGCCATACTCTCGCTTATGGTCAACCAGTGTTCCTCTAGACGTCTCGGTCATAGACTGTCTAGCAAGACCTACCCGTCTGAAGACGGAAGAGAAAAAGATCTTGGCCACTCTGGCAGCATCAATAGTTTTGGTGCAAGGTTCGAAAATCACCCCCTTACTAAGTCCATGATCTACCACGACCATGACAGAATCAAATCCATTGCTAGTCGGTAATCCGGTGATAAGATCAATGGACACTTGTTGGAATGGTTGGGTCGCGGTGGAGGCAATAGGGGAAAGGGCGGGAATAGTTGGATGAGTTTGAACCTTGTTGGCTTGACAGGTGGCACAGCCAGGGATATATCGGTGGACAAACATTGTCATTCCTGGCCACCAATAGTCT
>JBBPJL010000974.1:0-12062 GCA_038088675.1 Xanthoconium separans
CTCAACCCAGTTGATGAGGTGAACATGTTGAAGGCAACAGAGGATGACATTTATTGTGCAGTGATGGAAGCATGTGCTGCCGCCTGCAAGATGAATGAGGTGGACTCTGATGGTGATGCTGAAGACACAGACTTAGAGACTGTCAGACCACATCCCACACATAGTGAAGCAATGCATGCAGCATTGACTCTGGGGGATTATATTGAAGAGCTTGATGATCCATTTATGCATAGGCTGGAGGTAATGCTGCATTCGGTCAGAAAGAGGATGCATGTTCTTGAAATACAGGCTTTGAAAGATACAAAAATTACTAGCTATTTCCAGCCTAAATCACATTCTATGTGAACACTTAGCTCAAATGTATCTACATCATACCATAATTCATCACTAGTACTTGATGGTTACTGACCTCTGCTACAACACATACCTTGTGAAAACCCATACTACTGGACCTGTTCCAAGGCATATGGGTTATCACAGAGTCGACTGTAGCAAGCAACCTGAAGATTCTCCTTAGTGGCCTCAAGATTGTTGAGGATACTTTGCTGTTTTGACTGCCTAGGCATCATTGTCATCAACCATGTAGATACTGATTGGATCAATCATTGGGCCCAAGCACTTTGTTGCTTATATAATGTTGTTTGCCATAAAATACAACAAATAACAATATATAATTTTGAAATTCCACTTGGGGTCCAAATTGCATAAAGTTGTATTAGTGACTTGTAGATCAACCCTCAACTCAAGTTGAGAGTCCCTATTGATGTTGGTTTGTGAGAGACATCAGCAATGTGTTACATTACTGATGACTACTTATTCACTTTTAGCCTACTTTCTGGTGCCAAGTGATAAACAAGGGTGTCATATCCCAGAAAACCCTCTAAGTCCAACCCTGAACTCCAAGTCTCAAACCCTGTTACCCTGCACCCAACTCCATCTCAGCCCCTTCAGACTTTCATCACTGCGCTCAGAGTTTTACCTTCAGTATAATCTCCTTTCCTCTTCTATTGCACTAGTATATACTGTATTCTCATAACTAACCTGTGTCCCACCTATTGTTGCACTGCCCTGACAAAGTGCAACCCTGGGCACAGCTCTGGCCTTTCGACAACCATACATTCTTAACTTCACATACTTACTAAGATTGTTTGTCATAACCCTGAATATACACTATTCAGTTCTCCAAGTATTTAGACCTCTGTACTCTGTACCTTTGACCCTCAGTTCAAATATCAAGCTTAGTTTCCTCCTCAACTCTGCTTGAGTCTTCGACTCTCCTCTGATCTCGCTACTCAACTTTGTTGCTTGCAACATGAAGTCCCTCCTCTGATTCCCCACCCCTGAACTCTGATCCCCCAACTCCATAACCCCAAACCTACCCAGAACTCCCAGTAAGGGCATGACATTCCAACTGAATCATCTTCACCAAAAGGTTCACTATTGGAGTTTCATCGGAGTTGATCAGTAACCCCAAAATGACCAGCTTAATAAAGGGCAAAGCTGTCATCATGACAAAGTACATCAAAAGGTATGGCAAGTAGTACACAACATATACAAGTACTAGTCTCTATTGACAAACACTTGAAGCACTGCAAGAGTGAGCATGCTTGTGTATGTGCACACATGCAATGACCATGCCCAAATAGAGCTCTCACAGAGTCATGGTGGATGGTGACATGTGGGTGCTGGCACTCAAACAGTCACAGTGGGAGTGATGGATGAGTGATGGCATTTGAATGAACATGGTGAGGGGTAACCAAGGAGTGGTTATACTGAAAAAGACATAGTGGAGTGTGCTGATGAGTAGTTGAGCCAAAAAAGACATGTGGAGTGACTGACCAGAGAGAGGTGCTCAAATGAACATGGCAAGGGGCAACTGACAAGTGGTTGCACTCAAAAATACATGGTGGGGTGCCAACTAATGGTTGACATGGACAAGTTGAATTGCAAGCACTGTGGGGCTACCAGTGAGGTGAAACTTAAATGATTGTGTTGTATTTGTATTTGCAACTCCAACTGGTCCTGTGTGAAAAGTCACATGATGTTGGTTTTTTAGTGCCACATTGGCACTTTGTGTAATTCTGTTACACACCACCACCACACAGTGAGAATGATGGCAACAAAGGATAATAGTGACAAGTGATGTAGGGTGGCAACAATGCAGGACAGCAACCACCACCATTGTGTTGTGGCAACAATGGCAGTAACAACACCAGCACTATGGCACCATGGAAGAGACAATAAGGCAATGGCAGCAACCACCACTGTGTCATGGCGATAGTGGCAGTGACAACACCTGCACCATGACACCAGTACCAGCAGAGATGGCAACAGGACCACCATCACCCATTGCAGCAATGGTGATGATGCTTTTTTCATCAAGCATAACTGCTTGTCTGTTGCTCCCACAGTGACTCACCTATATTGCATCACTTCTGGCCACTTGAAGGTCAGCCTGTTGCCCCCTCAGCAACTTTTTGATCCTCAGTGCTCATCTTTCGCCCCCCTGCTTCCTTCTGGGCTCCACCTCTGCCACTGTTTGCTTGTTGCCTCTACTGCCTGTCTTTCCAGGCCCCAGTACATGCTACCTGTTGCGTCCATTGCAACTCTCTGAGTGCTGGCATTCATCTATTGCCTGCACTGTGCCAATTTGGGCCCACAGCTTGCATTGTATGTGTTCAAGCGTCAGCACTCGTCCATACTCCTATCTTTTTTGCTTGGGCCCCACAGCTCCCTTGTTGCCCTCTTTTGCTTTTTGATCCACACCACTCACCCAGCACCCTCACCAGTTTGTTCAGGTGTGCTAAGACTTTCCACACTCACATGGTATGCTGTATGCACACACTGCAAGGTAGTCAACCATCTTATCAGTAATGATCAGGATGAATATTCCAGTGACACATACACATGTACACACACCCATCATGATTAAATTGAGGCACTCTCACATTATAGATACCCCTATGCATCAACATTTTGTCATGGCAGCCTGCATGGTATTCAACATGCTACCAGTTGTCTGATACACAGTATCAGCCAGACAGGTACTATTTCCATATATGGGATTATGTGTGGTCATGTTTAATCATGTGCAGGTTTCACACAATGCTTTGACATGTTGCCTTTCATTCAACCCTCATCATTCTTGTACTCCACTCACAATGTCCAACTATTACTGGCAAAATAGAGCGCCAACTGACCTCCACATTGTTATGGATTTACAGTTCACTGGCAGTACCACCAGACCAGACCACTTTAGTTTCTTTAACCTTTCCTAGATGAACAGGGACACTGCTACCTCAAGGCTCTGGCAGAAGCCTGACCCTTTATACCAGTACTCAGGGAGTACTACCAACATTGTCATCCTTGTTCTACAGACACTACCAGGAGTCGCCATGCTATTGCTCATGGCCAATCATTGTTCTTTCTAGACATCTTGGTCATAGATGGTCTAGTAAGACCTTTCTTGAAGATGAACAGCAGCCCTCCAGCCAAACATGGAGTACATCCTCTTCCCTCATTTGCCACACTTCTCACAGAGCACTGGAGTACAACCTGTCACAACTCAGGCTGTCCCTACAGCCACTATATAGCCATGCAGAACTCCTTGTCCACTTATGGCCTAGATGCGTTTCCAATCATCTATTGATCCCATCACTAATCCTCATTGCCCTGAGACAGTGGATCTCTATTTGATCCTTTCCTTTGATCCTGATGTGATCCTGTTCTTGATCTCCCATCACTTGTATGCCCAATGGACTCTATCGCCATATAGGGCATGTTTCATCTTTTGATCCATTGATCCCATTGATCCCCTTCTGATCTTCATGACAGCAGGACTCCTCTTTGATCCCTTCACTCCTTTCTGATGTGGGAAGCCTATTTGACCCTTCTAGGATCACCCTTTACCCTGATGGTCTGTGCACCATCATGTTCCAGTATATATAGAGTCACACTTGTACTGTTGTGTCTCTAAGCTAGTTCTACACCAGAATATGTACTTGCCTGTATTCCTACTGCAACTCCTCATTGCCTCTTACTCACAATCCTATTCTTGCTCACTAGTGTACTGGTGACAGGATCCCTCTTGAGTCTTGTCCACTCTTGATATTGCTGTCATTTCATGCCTATCGTCTTTCAGCTTTTCAAGGCATTAGCTTGCACTTGTACCCTCAAGACTCTACCAAAGTCTTGCTTCAGTTTTACCCAAGTTAGGACAGTACTTTGCAGGGCCGGTTGGCTCACAGTACCTAGGTTGTATCACTGCTCATATCATCTCTCCTTCATGAATGGTTGTGGCTAACTTTGTGAGGGCACGAGCTTGCAGTAAGCATAACACACATGGACTACATTTGTCCAGGTCATTTACACAACCCACAACAAGAATGATGCTGTGTTTGAGGTAAAAGTGCCCAACATCTACACCAACAAACACCACCACCAATTGTTCATGCTGTCAACTTATTGCAAGTTCCTTGTTAGGATTCTGTGGCATGTTGGCCTCCTCATCAAACTCTACTGCAAATACCACAAGAACAAGGGACAGAAGCACAAGACCTTTGTTCCATGGTTGAAGAAAATCCTTGTGCACCTTGATAACATTGTTGAAGTATTGATCCATCCCACACTTGAGCTGTCAGTCAATGAGATAAAACAATTTCACAGCTCCAACTTCAACAAATATCTATGCACTGAGCTATGATTGGACGTCATGAACCCACTGTCATACAACATTTCTGTGATACCTATGACATGAACATTGAACAACTGGACACAAACTACAATGCCAATGTGAGCCCTCCAATTGCTTTTGATATCACAGGTTGAAATGACAATGAGACCAACAAGGATGCCAATGGTCATCCTGACAGCAATGTGGGCATCACCAAGCACCATGTCATTGAGGGGTGTTTGATGTTCAGTGTTTCAGAGAGCACTGTCAATGGTGGTGAAGGTACATGCATTGTCCTGACATGCAATTTGAGAATTAACTCATAATTCAGGAAATCCAGGGTTACTTCAGAAGGATATGGCTCAGGGGTCTAAGTTGACAGAAGAACTTTCTCCATCACCAGCAGATAAGCATTTTTCATCCTGTCTTGCTCCTACATGTGTTATATACAAATGAATGTAACCAAAGACACCTCCTGGGCATCACTGAATGAGGCCACTTGTTATGCTTACTGTGAGCTCATGGCCTAGCAAAGTTAGTTGCAACTGTTCATGGTGAGAGAGAGATGAAGTAGTCTTATACAACCTAGTGTACTGTGAGCCAATCAGCCCAGTGAAGTACTGTTCTGTCCTGGAGAGGAGACCTTGGAGCCTTGAGGGTACAAGTGCAAGTTAATGCCTTGAAGAGCCAAAAGATGAAGAGCATGAAATGACAGTGATGTCAAGAGTGGATGAGACTCAAGAAGGATCCTGTCTCCAGTACACCAGCAAGCGAGAATAGGATTGCAAGTAAGAGAGCAACAAGAGTTGCAGTAGGAACATAAGCAGGTATTCTATCATATTATAGTGGTACTCATTTACACTATGCTAAGGCTATGCTTGGCCTATTCTTGCCATGCTTCGTTGTAGTGTATCCAGGCGGAGTTTTAAAAATGCCTGCCTCTCGCCCTTCCCCCCACCGCTCTGCCAGACTTAGAGCACTGATAAACCGACCATTCAGCATGGCTGGCAGGGTACAACAAGGTCCAAGCCAAAAGACTCAAACTGTCCAGCCCATTGCAACACCTCAAGCATGTCATATCCATGCCCCACCAGGTCATTTCCAAGGACCTCTAGTCAAACTCCAGTCCGATCCCCTCAACTCCGGACCTCCAATGGTTACTCCTGTAACTCTGATGGTAATCCCAGAACTCCGATGCAGAACTCCGATGCAGAACTCCGATGCAGAACTCCGATGCAGAACTCCGATGCAGAACTCCGATGCAGAACTCCGATGCAGAACTCCAGTGCATAACTCCTCATCTCCGATGCACCACTCCTTAACTCTGATGCTAACTCCAATGCACCCCCTTCAGACTCCCTCTTACTCCATTCATACTTACTCTACATTATCAATCAGTACTCTGACTCTCGTCACCATACCTGTGCCTCACGTATTTGCACTGCTCTGGCTATGTGCAACTCCGAGCACAGCTCTGGCTTTGCTACTCCCAACTCCCGATATACTTACAAAGACTTGTTAGTGTAGCAATTCAGTCCTCAGAGTATTTAGTCTCTGTACTCCTGTACTCCGAACCCTCAGTTCTAATATCAACTAAGATGATCCCCTAACTCCTTCTCGAAGTTCCCCGAGTCTTCCCCTCTACTCTCTCTGTCTCCGAAATATGAAGTCCATGACTTGGCAAGGGCATGACATATAAGTCCTGTGCCGATGACTTCCCCCCTCTGCTCCACTTCGCCCTTAGACTCACTCACTGTACCCCGAACTCCAGAACTCCAGAACGTCGGAGTTCGAACTCCGATCTTCGGACCTTCGGACCTACACAACTCCAAAGCTTCTTCCCTTCGGACTTTGATTGGACTTGAGTCGGAGGTAAAGGTATTGACCGGTTTTGACAAAGTGGCCCAAAGGGATGGCGGTACTCAGAAGAAATGACGTGGGTGAGGGGGAAAGACTCAGGCCACTCAACCCATGTCTACCACCCCTACAGATTTACCGGCATCAGCATCTGCAGTTGAAGATGTACCCAAGAAGATGCCTTCAGTGATGATCAGCTGGGAAGGAGAGCGCACAAATATCTTGGTGACTTGGATCACATCTCATGTTGCTGATTGTCACATCCTGTTTCACGATCACTCTTCACCCTCACCATCTGCTCTCCCCCTTGGCGACAAGCCCTCTGGTAAGAACAAGAAAGATGTTATTGCTGCAATCGCAAAACACATCTTCGAACACGATTCTGAGCACTCGACTATGTTTGCCACCAATTCGACAAGGTACTCCACTTCTGTAACCAACCAATTAGCTGCATAAGCCCTTACTACAAAGCATTCACATTTGGTCACAACTTTCTATAGGCTAAAGACAAAGTATTGAGAGCAACACAGACGCTTCACGAACACTGGAGGTAGTATTTTCCCTCAAGGTGGTGACAATCTGGACTCCCAGTCCCCTGCAGGGCCAGCATCCAATCTACTCGGTATGCCATGATTATTCCAGATTTTATTCACCACTAATTTTTTAGAGGATGTCCATCGTGTTTTCCCTTACTATCAGGAACTTGACGCCATCTGGAGGAACATCCCATCATTTGATAGCAAGCTCACTTCCTCCAAGGCCGGACTCAATCATGCTGATAGTTGTTACACTCGACGTGAGTGTAGCCCAGACTAGGGTCAAGGATACGTAAACTAGAGGTCCTGGACGGTACTCATCGTAGGATCAAGGTTCTGGGATTCCCGAAGGACTAAAGACTAAAGACAAAGGAGGTCTTGCGCACACAGCGACAAGTGACTAGAGACTGAGAGCTAAGCGTCCACTCAACAAGTAGGACGGAGACTTTAGAGAGACGAGCTGGAGAAGAACAAGGATATATACTGGGAGCCCAAGCTGAGGAGTCAGTGAAGGGGACACCAGGGTTTATATACAGTTACAGGGTTCTATGACTAAGCAGAAAGGGGAAGTTCATAGAATGTCGTAGAAGGGTCATGTGACGCTTTAGTCATCATGAGTGAGAACTGCGTAGTCAAATGACGTGTCAGGTTGGAAGGTTCTAGAAACAAGGGGAAGGGACGATGACGAAGCAAGTGGAGATAGATACCGAGTCGTGGGAGGAGTGAGTCATCAAAGAAAGAGGAAAGATGAGTCCGAGTATGTGAGAAGGGAAGAAAGAGAAACGGGAAATTGTAACAATAGTCTACTGAAGATCATTCACTCGAAACCACCAGCAGGTACTGGCGAGCAAGAGGATGATGGGATGCATGTGGATGAGGTTGATACTCCTGCTACTGCGCCGGATGTCAGGCAACACAATGAGGATGTTAACATGGCCGATGAACTTGATGCTGGTGAATGTGAGGAAGCTGGTGAACATGACGAGAGTCCAGTTATGGAATGGATCGCAGTATGTTTTACAGTATCTACTCTCATCAACTACTTCTAATGTTATATTAGGACCAAAGGACTGTCAATACCCATTCCTGTTCCGACTCAAGTCCCTCAGATCTTGCACAAATTGCGCTCAGGGAGAAGGGAAAGACGCCCATCCGGGATGGGCGAAGTGCCTTCCGGCACACCCCATATACATGCCCACCTACCAGCTCCACAAGCTCTGGCTCACCAAGCATGAGAAGCAGGGTGAGCGGTCTCTTGTCCACCAAGATGGCATCCAGTTCGAAAAACCTGTTGATGAAAAAGATCGAGGAGCTGGACCAGCAAAGCGAGGCATATAGCCTGAGGTCTGGCACCTCAGAGACACGTGCATTGTGATACAACTATGCAATATGGATTAAAGAACTTGACCATGAACGCAAGGAGCACATTGCCAAACAGGCAAATGCCGAGGTTGAGTATATGTGCCAATCCGAGCTGAAGAAGCTGGATCTTCAACTCAAGGAGCAGGAGGAGCGCACTGCTCAGCGTCAGATAGAACTCATCCAGTTGCAGATGCAGTTTCAGAAGGGGATGTAGGATTCTGGTCAAGCTTCGACTACTCTTTGCTCCTGGTCCGTTTTTCCCTCCTAACTCTCATGAATGCTTGCACTCCCATTATTTACTTGTTTTTCCGTCATCAGCACCCCTCACCATCTGATTTCCAACGATTTCTTATTCATGCCTTCAACCAGACGCAAGTTTCACTGCTTCCATTACAGGTGTTGTTGTTTTTTTGTTCTGTACATATTGACCTATTTCTATGCAGTATGTTTTCGATCAAAATACATCATGTCTACCGTCTTCACACCCTATTCATGTTGTTGATCTCAGCAAACAAGCTGCACATCAGATCCGCTCAGAACTGCTGCCCCGGTGTACTCTCTCGGACTTCAACTACAACATGATCCATGTCCCTTGGAATGTCACATGTCATCCTGTGCCCACCTTGTTGACGACTCTCTACCCAGCTGTTCCTCAAAACGAATAATCATGTTGTGCAGAATAATGCAGCACTGTACCCAGTGTACGGCATATGTGAGATTGTCATGTACTCGGATGTGAATGCAGAGCTTCCACAACGATTGAAACCGCCCCTTCAATGTTGCAAATGCATGTTCCACACAAACACAGACCTATAGGTATGTTTTTCTCCATGATACACTCCTCACCATCCACTGAGGACTTACCTTGGACAGATGGCGATTAAAATCCGTTTGATTCCATGATAGTGGTGCAGATCGTGTTGACTTAAAAGGTACAACACACCACGTTTTTGTTGGATAAGCGCTATCTGCCCATATCCAGTGTCCTTCAGGCATTTGTGACACTGGATCCTGTGCAATCTTGGTCCCTTGGAACGCATACGCATCATGAATGCTCCCAGGATGACCTAAGCCGTAATCAACCACAAGCAGGTTGTGCGGCATCACCACAAGCTAGTGCCACACTCAGCATATGTGGTGGCAATAAGGTAAAGCTTTGCTCACCTGGCAATTGAGCGAATACCTTGATTTTCTGTCATAGAATGTTTCACCATAGAAGGACAGCTTTTTGAACAAGTTGAATGTTGATCCGTCGACCACAAAGATTCCATCCCTCCACGAAGCACAAGATTTTCTCTCTATGAAGATATGGGCCATCTCAGTGTCAAGCGAATTTGCTGAAGGAACAAAAATGAAGTCATTGTGCTGCTCCAAGATCGTGACCATCATGCAGTTCGTACAGTTCACCACAGAGCCCACACTAATCCCAGCCCATTGGGCCACGTCCTCCACTGAGATCGTGTTTCCATAGTGTCCAGCTCGATTGAGGAAAATTGCAAGTTGCACAGCAACCGGTAACTGTGCATGATTGGAATTTGATTGAAAGATTGGACTGTTGCTAATCTGGTCTAGAATACAGTCAAATATATCCGGATCAACACAAAGCTTTTGGCAGAATAAGTGTGGTCAGAATTCAGCAAAATGGTCAAGTAAGTGGAGCTGGGAAGCATGCAATGGTGGCTCAATGATGTGGGACAGCATGCGCCAAGTTGATCTCATCCCGCAATGCTTCAATTGCACCAAGAAGTTGCCGATAACGCTGCTCATTGATTGACTCTGATAACAGATCGGATCCAAGATCAGAGAGGATGGGGGAAATGGGGGTGGGTGGGGGGATGAAGATGAGGTCGTCCTTGATATCCTCATCATCTGAAGAGTATAGATCTTCATTTGCCCGGCGCAGTAAGTCTTCTCTCCTCTGAATCATGAGATTTAGTTTGACTGTATTGAGTTTGTCTAGCAGTTTGTGCCGTTCGGATATGCGGGGCATGGTTGCAATGTCTAGAGAGGAGGGGTATCTTGAGGATTCTCACATCATTCTGTATTTTGGGACATGAGTTTGATTTTTTCTTGGAATCACGCATTCAAACAAAGAGTTCGGCACATGGTTCGGCCGCTCAGCATGGTTGAAGTTTAAATTTCACCTGCAATTCTGTAGTGCATAAATTCTACATAATAGCCTTAGCATAGCGTAAATGAGTACCACTATAGAATTGGCTTGGGGCTACAATGGTACAAGTGTAACCCTATATATACTGGAGCCTGAGGGTGAACAGACCATCAGGGTGAAGGGTGATCCTAGAAGGATCAAACAGACTTCCCACATCAGGAACAAAGGAAGAGGATTAAAGAGGGTCCCACTGTCATGAAAATCAGAAGAGGATCAACAGGATCAGAAGGATCAAAAGGTGAAACATGCCCTAAATGGCTAGGGAGTTCATTGGGCCTACAAGTGATGAGAGATCAAAAATGGGATCTTATCAGGAACAAAGGAAAGGATTAAATAGAGATCTGCTGTCTTGGGATGATGAGGATCAGCAATAGGATCAATAAGTGATCAGAAATGTATCTAGGCCATAGGTGGACAAAGGGGTTCCACATGGCTGTACAGTGGCTGTAGGAACAGCCTGGGTCATGAAGAGTCATACTCATGTGCTCAGTGAGGAGTGTGGTGACCAGTGAAAGAGGACATGCTCCATGATTGATGAGGGGAGATGCTGTCCATCTTCAGGGAAAGTCTTGCTAGACCATCTATAATCAAGATGTGTAGAGAACAGTGGTTTAGCCATAAGTGAGAGGATGGTGACTTCTGGTGGTGTCTGTAGGCATGGATGATGATGTTATAAGTGACTCTCCTGGTGGTGTTTGTAGGCATGGAGGATGATGTTATAAGCACTCCCGGAGTACTGCACAAGGGGTGAAGGCTTCTGCCAGAGTCTTGAGGTAAACAGTGTCCCTGTCTGTTGAGGAAAGGTTGAAGAAATAAAGTAGTCTGGTCCAGTAATGGTTCCTGTACAGCAGAAATTCATAACACCACTTGTTATGGAATTGTCATATGGCACATTTATTTTCTTTTTCTTGTTCTATTCAGACTTGTCTTCTCCTCACAATGGAACCTTTTCCATCCAATTGTTACAGTCACAGTCCAATGGACTTAGTCATTTCTTTCTTTCTCTCTTATCTTATCTTTCTCATCTTATTTTATTGGACTGATCACTTACTGATCACTCCTTTCTGCTCTTCACTTGCACCACATAGATGCTCTTTCTCTTTCACCTTTCACATGCACTCACAGATGCACATCTCAACCTTTCATTTATTTAGATCCAAGAGATCTTCCATCCTACCCACCACCATGCGTGATGGGTATGTCTTTCATATCCTATGAGGCAGTACTTCCATTCTGCCACACCTCATGTCAGACGTGCACATCAGGCATGTTCGTGCTTCCATTCTTCTAGAACCTTCCATGGCTATGCACCTCACAGACTCGGCATGTTATGCCTCACCATTATATCATGTAATTACTATGTATATCCATGTATTGGTAGATTAGGGCCAAACATGGCCAAACCCCCATGTAGTATATAAACCCCATGAATCCATCGGCCAGAGGGCAGTCTTGTCCTCTTGGT
>JBBPJL010000975.1:0-12050 GCA_038088675.1 Xanthoconium separans
TGAACAGATATGAAATATGTGCAGTTTCGCCGCCGAAGTTGGTTCACCGTAAAGATTAGTAATTCACGGCGATCTGTTGCAACAACTTCACATGTTGATCGGACCACCAGACCAGGGTTGTTGCTCACTCATCACAACCTCGATGCTTCTAAGGTTGGATTGTTGACTGATGTAGTTTGATCAACCATGACACTGATTAACAAAGTGAAAACAGGAGCCACAACTGAACCTTGCATGTTTTATGTATGACAACAACCTTTATGGGCCTCAAGACCCATTAGCACTCAGTCAATTCTCTGAAAGATAGAAGATGTTATCAGTGATAATTCACTTCCACTGGGTTGTCATTCTAGACATGTCATGACATCAGCTCTTGTCTGTATTACTCTAAGAAAGGTTCACTCTCAGATATAATACCCTGCACTCCACGAATATCCCCAAGACATATCTGAAACATTCCTGCCTTTCGTAGATTGCTGATCAGTGGATTCTCAATCTCACCCATGTGTTCATGTAGAGTATGGGAATGCCCTGCAACCCACAATGTCTCCAAAACACTGATACCTGTAATAGATGCACTTGGACGTAGCATCCTTGATGGAACTCCAGTAAGCAAAGTGACCATTATGAACAAGACCAGGGATGCTGCTGAGACCAGAATAACCTTCAAAAAGTAAGACTCAAAACAATGTTTCAATAAGCAGAACACTTACTGGGACCTTGTTGATCTAATACAATTTTAGCATCAACAATGAATTGTCATTCAAGTTTTCATACTCACATTCAATCTCCATTTAGTGGTCACCTGAGTAACTTGACTTTCACCAAGTGTTCTCTCAAATCCTCCTTGGCTTGGCCCCAGCTGACCTCCTAGAAAAACATCAATTTGACCAAGGAGTATATAAAATTAGTTTCAGATATACCAATCCAAATCATAGCTGCCACTGATTGCTCAATGCCTTGTTGAAGCTGAGTTGGAGTAAGTGTATAGAGAGAACTGTTCTGTGGTGGAAGGGATGCACTACCAGTGGTGTAAGTTTATGTAGACATCCATCAGACATCATCAACATACTTGCCAATCATTGAGCAGCCTGTAAATCCATTTTGAGGGCAGATCCCAAATACACTGTTGGCATAAATCAAACTGACCTATTGAAATTTTTGAGACTTGATTATTTTTATACAGGAAAGAAACTCAGACTTACATCAGATGTCAGGTTGGAGGGTTCACCTGTTACTGGAGTCCACAACTTCCAAGACTGTGAAGTTGGCTGGATTGGCCCTGGCTTGATAGTACCAGTTAGAAGATCCAGTGTGGAATAGCCTGCTTGTGGTACAAGGGAACATGCTGCCAAATATGCCACTATTGGAGGACTACCAGCTATGAAGTATGAATAAAATCATGATAAATCAGCTGATATCTTAACACTTACTGTCTGCAATGTTGACACTAAGCCCTGTCATGCCACCAGAAATTGATTGATCCAGTTCAACATCAGTTGTGATCAAAAAGAATAGATATTGAGAACATGATGGACATATATTTGAGGTAGACTGATAACATGAGCTTTGCAATGGGAGATAATATGAAATGAGATGCTCACAAGACTGGGGCTGAGTGAAAAGAAGACAATTTGATTTCTTGCCCTTTTAAGAGACTGCACTATAAAAAATCTAAGCAGATATGTCTCTGAAAGTCAAAACACTTACAATTAAACAAAAAACTCCAAAAGCCAAGTCCATCAACAGTAAAGTTGAGAGTGTGTGTGCCATTGAGGTTGGAATAGGTAAGGTTGGGGATTAATCCACAACTGGCTGTCAGAGAGGTTGAGTTCACAACTGCAGCTGTGAAGGCAGGATTGGTGGTGTTGACAATATCATAGATGGTATTGTTCTGTAGACCAACAGCCTCCATATTGGCCAGAAGGGCATTTGGTGGCACAACTTGACTTGGGGGGGCCCACATTCCATTTGTGAGGACACTGCTATTTGGCCAAGTCACTGTTGACTGGATAGAAACAGCTGAAGTACTGTTGAAGGGAGTAAACTCCATGATGGCAGTAGAGGTAATGTGAAGAACAGAGACACATGCAAGGTAGATTGTCACACCCAGCAATGTCCAGATAGAGGACATGATCTTGGTTTGCTGCCAAAGTGCACCAAGGGCAGCTCCAATGCCAGTCCATGCCTGAGAGATATCATGGACTGCTGTGAGATAGTGCCAATGGGTGATTAAAGCTGAGAGTGCAAGTTCCTGTGTGACAAAGACCAGGCCAGCAGTGTACAACTAATAGATCAGGAAGCAAGCTGAGTTATGATACTGTAACATTATAAAATAACAGAATCTTACAGTATAGAATGCCTGCAGAGCAATGCTCAATGCAGTGGTCACCAATGGGCTGTCAGATTCCATTGTCACATGGTGCTCTGGATGATGCATCAACAAAATGATCAAGACAACATGGAGTGCCAAAAGAATGGCATGAAGGACATAGCAGAGGCAATGTAAAAAGAATTTGCCTGAAATAGACAGTGGCCTATCATCAACAAGTACTCTGATAGAATATATCAAGACAAACCCTGTGCAAACTCTTGCCAATCAGGAGCATAGACTTTGGATTGTGGCTGAATGTCAGTGTCTTCATCTTGATGAAAATTGGAAGATGCCAAATCAGCAAGACAAGCTTCAGCTTTGGTTCCTTCCAGCCTCAGCTGATCTGGCAAGGAACTGCCCACTCTTTTCATAAGGTCTTGCAAAGCCTTGGAGTGGGCAGAAATCCACACCAATTCCAAAACACCAGAATTGATGAGTGATACTTTGGAATGTGTAGGACTGGAACCATGACATATCCTGATAGCAATGGCTAAGAGAACAACTGAAGCAACCAAGCCAACAATGACCTGAGTGTATAAAGGTATAAATACAGTTTGACAGTGCCAGAGAACAACTTACTGGTACAATGCTAACCTGAGGGGAAAACCTTAGAACCTAGTGCACAAAAAAGGGGAAATTTAAACATACATTCAACCTCAACTGAAGAATGGTGTCTGTTATTACACTTTTTCCTTGAGCCTGCTGGAATCCTCCACTCCCAGTTCCAGCTGCACCAGCTGAAAGAGATAAACTGAGAGTAAGCACCAAGATACAACTTCCTACATACCTAGCCATATAAATGTAGCTCCAAGCTGTGAAACAGCATTCTCTAACTGATTATGGCTGACAGTGGCTGGAGAGACATTTGGAGTCTCATATGTATTAAAGACCCATGGGATCCCCAATAAGTTGTTGATATACCTATTGGCAACAAATTTGCCCATCAGTCTTAGAGAAATTGAAGAGAAATAGATAGTTACACAGTAGCTATGCTCACAAAGGCACACTCTGGAGATCCAGTGGGGGTTGCTATATGTTCACAGTATAGAGGTGGAACTGAAAAATCAGTCTGGGGAAGATACCCATTCTGGGCAACATTGAACTACATGTGTAATATCCATCAGCCAATTCACAACAAGAGGGAGAGAAATGAGATACACACTATTTGAGTCAACTCTGTGGTTGGACTTGGTGACCAAACAGTCCAAGAGTCAGGGTTAGAATCAGAAAGAGCAGATGCATTCTGAGTAGTTCTCCCATTTTGCATAGGAAGATAGGTGGAAGATGTTGTTGCATCCAAGGTGCATGCAACATAATATGAGGTGATTGAAGTATTGCCAAGTACTTTTCCAATTGTTGATCAGTGATTGAGATCCAAACATATAGGATAATTAACAAAATCTCACTTGACTGTTCATTGACACTGGGGGTGGTAATCTGCATGACTTGATCACTCACATTTCCCAACTCCAGTCCCACAGAAAGTTTATAGCCAATGTAGTCACTGTTGGTCTAAACAATGTTCATATTTATTCCACAGATAAGTCTACATAAAACTCACAAAGTTTGAATATCCAAATTCAAGGAAGGACACCAGATTCTCGAGACCTAGAAGAGTATATGAATGGGATAAACATTGACCAAGAACAAGGGATACCTGATGCGGACAGAGCCACCTCTCCAAGACCAGTGATATTGACAGTGTAATGCGCATGACTGGCGTCCCATGCGCCCGGAACCTTCGGAAGGAGACCACACTCGGCAGTGACGTTCGTCACATTCACGAGGGCCCCCGTATAGATGGAACCAGATGACGGCACGTCATAAAGAATATTCCCGCTCAACCCCTTGGCAGTCGGCAGCAATGGCCACAACGTCAACAAGGGCGAGATTGACCCCCAAGTCAGTTCAGAAAGATTGACCGACGGCGAAGGCCATGCCAACGTTGATGGAACGACGGTCGTCACCGTATTGTTGAACGCTTCGAATTGGATAACGGATGACGAGACAATGTGCAGACCGGAGATGGTGCCGAGGTACGCCAACGTCAAAAAGATGGTCGACGGGGCCGACATGACTTTGGTTTGCTGCCACAACGCATAGATTGCTGCGCCGATCCCGTTCCACGCGCCGGATATGTCGTGGACGGCCGTGAGCTTCCGCGTCTGCGACATCGCTGAGGCGATCGCGAGCCGTTGAACCATCCAGACTAGAATGGCGGTGTATATCTAGACCATCGTGTCAGTACATGCCCACCGGGCGAAAAATCGCGGCGCATACCGTGTAAAATGCCTGGAGGCATGCCTTCAATCCGATGGTAGCAGTGGTGTTGCTGAGCGACACGATGAACCGATGTTCTGGGTGCGTGACCAACATGGCAACGAGCACCACATGGAGTGTAACGAGCAACGAGTGGAGAGCATAGCACCAGTAGTGCAAGAGGAGGCGGCCCTTCCTGGAAGGAGGACCATCGTGACCATCATCCTGGGCATCTGGCGCTGTAGCATGTATCGTCAGGAACACCAGCCAGAAAATGGGGCGGGGATACTCTACCTTGGCCGAGTAACTCCGCTTGCTGTTCTGCGCCCGGGTTCGTGGGCTGAGCGTCCGCGTCAGAGGACAAGCTTCGTCGATAGCCCAGGCCGACGCCTGCATTGCGACGTCGCGGTATTGAAGCATACGCTTCGGTCATCTTTTTGCAATCGATTCACAAGACGGGATGTTCGGGAGGTAAGAGCGAGATTTGTGATAGAGTTTTGCTAGGACGAACTTGCTTGCAGCGAAAAAAAGGAGAAAGTTGGTGATAGGCTGAAAACGAGGACGTGTGGTGGTGTTTGGTTCCTAACACCGTGCTCCAAGAAGGGTTTAGCGAGCACCGTAGCCGTCATCTGGGGACCAGGAGCCTACCAGGAGTTAGCCGTTCCTCCAATCAGAGCTCAAAGACCACAGGCACCCTTTCAAGGTCTGTGTCAATGTGCGATATATGGAGCACACACGACGTCGGCAAAGGCGAAATGAACCACAGCCTGCGAAATCAGGTAAAAAAAGTCTTGGCCATCTGGTTCGAGGCAGTGACTTGGTTTGTGGTGATTCAGATTCAAGGCTAGGATGAAACGAGTCTCGCTCACGCCGTACTAGTTTCGAAGTTCGTTGCGAACCCAGTGCCTATGCAACAAAAATTTCTGTGTCGACTGTGAACATGCACCTTGCCCAAGCGAGCGCTTGGAGACGGTTGATATGATCAATGTGATGCGTGTTACCCTGAGCAGCACTGCGATCAACGGACCTTTTATGCCTTTGCTGGATGTCTCTCGCACATGCTAATTAAAAAACTCATTCTAAACAACTCGAGAAGCAAACATGAGACCACGCCTTACATTCCCACCACTGGCACCCTCTCTGCCTTGGCCCTTGCAGCACTCTCCAACTCAGCATACGTCCCGCTCTTCAGACACATGTTTCTAAATATCCCATCCTCCTTTTGGATCAAGTTGAATGGCGTGTCAAACTCGACGACCTGTAAGTCAGACAGGGTCAACACCGCAGGAAGACAAACACGTTCGTTGGCATGCTCACCTCGCCCTTGTCCAACACGATCAGCCGATCATAATCAATCACCGTCCGCAACCGATGCGCCACTACACTCACACCGCCTGGTCAACACACGTAAGCCACACATGCCATGACATAAACGCACCCGTCAACAACAGTGAATCCCCAAACTCCTCCCGAATCGTCGCCTGAATCTTCGCATCCGTCTCAAAGTCGATGCTGCTCGTCGCTTCGTCCAGCACGATAATCGAGCTCCGCCTGAGCAACGCGCGTGCCATGGCAATGAGTTGGCGTTGGCCTTGTGAAAAGTTGGTACCCCCCGCAGAAACTTGGGTGTCCAGCGTGATCTTTATCTTGCCGTCTACCTCGGTTGAAGTCGACGCTGCACTCGAGGAACCGTCTTCAAGGGGCGTTGAGGCACCGTTGTCAGCTGGGGTCGACATCCCACTAGGGACGCGGGAACTGCGGTGCGATAAGTAAGCACTCTCGGTGAGCATTTGAACCCGGTAGAGGACATCCAAGCATTCCGCATCTTCATGTTCATCTAGTATAGATATGAGCAATGACCACCACGTCCATAGTACCCTAGCACTCACTGAACGGATCTAGATTATCCCTCAACGTCCCAGAAAAGAGCGTCGCATCTTGAGGAATGAACGTCTACGTGGCCGCGTCAACATACATCACACCTATGCAAAAATGCTCCAAACACTCACCACGCGTGACCTCAAATCATGAATACCGATTTTTGACACGTCGATCCCGTCAATCAGTATTCGTCCCTGCACCGGATCCACGAATCTCAAAATACTCATGGCCAATGTCGACTTGCCACTGCCCGTTCGACCCAAAAGACCGACCCGCTCCCTCGCACTCAGTTGGAACGAGACGTTCTTCAATACCGGCGGAAGCTCCGGGGCATACTTGATCACCAAATCCTCGACGCAAATCAATGCGTTCGAACTCGTGCTCGAGGGCCAGTAGGCAGGTGGACGATTGGATTCGATGAGTGCAGGGGCTTCTTGGGGGAGATCGAGATACTCGACCACACGCTCAACCGAACTGATCAGAAATTCGTCAGTCAAACAGAACAAACAGAGTATATAGAGACATACTTCAAGTCGAGCTCGAG
The DNA here is from genome assembly GCA_038088675.1 of Xanthoconium separans. Classification (NCBI taxonomy): domain Eukaryota; kingdom Fungi; phylum Basidiomycota; class Agaricomycetes; order Boletales; family Boletaceae; genus Xanthoconium; species Xanthoconium separans. The sequence continues at coordinate 7,059 of JBBPJL010000975.1, forward strand.
AGCGGTCCAGAAGCGACACGCCCAATACACGCTCATCGTGAACGTCATCGCGCTCGTAATACAAAGACCCGCCGTACCCGCCGAGACGTAGCCAGAAAGTGCGAACAGCGTCGTTGTCAGCACTGCCAACCCCCCGAGGGTGTCAAAGTTGAGCAAAAGCCAACGGTTTGTCATCCAGAAATTGTACCACATCTATGTATTCGCCCTCAACATCGTGCGTGGATGATAAGAGGTTAAGTAATACTGACCTTTGTCGTGACATCAATCTTGAGGTGTAAGTCATCCATGAATCGACGCTCTGCCGAGAACGCCCGAACGGTTACAATACCCTCTAACAACTCTCCGAACCCAGAGAAAATGGGTGAGCGAGTGTTGGACTCCATACGACGAAGATCACGTCCAGTGTTCAAGTACCCAATGGCGAGCACACGATAAAAGTATCCAATGATGACAGCGGGAATCAAGAACCATGGGAACACGACGCTACAACGAAATGAGCCCTCGCTGTCCAAGAAACAAGAGAATGACGTACGCGACTGTGAGAATTGCTGCAGCAAAGGTGGCCAAGGATGAGTTCACAGCGGACAGTGAGTTTGCCAAGCTGCCGTCTATCGTCTCGATGTCCTTGCCAAACCGGTTCAGCATGCGACCTAATCCGCCGGTTGTTAGAACACGTCCGCTATGAACATTCGAGCATTCGAAACTTGCCTTGAGGTGTGACATCATGCCAACGCATTGTAGCTCTTACTACGCCTTCCAACAACTGCCTGAACATAATCCTCGAGGCTCTCAACGCACCAGTGTATTGCACTGCGGCTGATACAATACCGACGAATGCCGTTGCGAAACCGATCGCACCGTAAATGCCGACGTAGAACAGCGGTTCGTCGTTCGCATCGGGAAGGGTGAACCACAAAATCTTATGAGAAGCTTGGATGTGCAAGTAGGGATTCCAGAAGTGCCTAGTGTCGTGTGAAGGAAGGTAGCCGCTCATGAGGGCTTCGTTTTCTGTCGAGATGGCCGAAGCAAAAGTATACGGCGCGGCCGCCGTGCTGTTACCGTATGCCAGACCCCATTCCTAATCATATTGCTCAGTCTCGGAATCGGTCTCTCGGTCCACACTACGCACCCGAACCCAAAGCTTCTCAACGACGCCCAAGCCTTGCGAACAAGCGATCAATACACTCAATATGGTCCACGTCCAATAAGACCTGTGCAAATTATGCGTCTCCAACTCTCAGTGTCAGAAAAAAACAACTTACGAGGCCATTAGATACGCCTTGTAGACAGACCATTTTACCCCGCCGCTCTCGCGGTGCTCGTCCTTGATCAACTTCCTTGGTGTCTTCGATCCATCCTTTATAGGCTCTGCAGCACCGTCCAAACCATCCAAGGGCGCTTCACTCGCATCAATAGGTTCTTCTTGTTTAACGTCTGCCTCTGCATCTTGAGTGATATACTCCAAAATACCCTGGGCGCGCAACTCCTTCACTGTTCCTTGGGTATCAACACGTCCGTCAAGCATTCGCACCAGGTAGTAGGCTCCAGGCAGAACTAGTTCAACATGATGGGTAACAAGAATCTGACCCACAGATCAAGTATCACCTCGAGCTCCAAAATGGCTGGTACTCACCACGGTGCGATCGGCTAGGAGAGGTCCACGCAACAGCCTTTCATACAAGAACCGCGCGGTGTGGCTGTCCTACACGCCATGACGCTATCAACGAGCCATCGAAAAAGGACAAGCAAGGAACATACGACTGCACTCAGGGGGTCGTCCAACAGGACATATTTCGTGCGAGCGTAGACAGCACGAGCAAGCGCAACACTGAGCAACGATCAGCACGCATCCACCTCCACATATCCTTCAACTCACCGAGCCTTTTGTCCACCAGACAAACTCACACCTCTGCGAGACGTTCAGCGCATGTAAATCCTTGGTTGAATAAACCCACCTTGCTCCAATTTCCGTCTGATCCCCATCCTCCAGAATATCCAAATCCGGATTTAACGCACAACATTCGACAACTGCATTGTATCTTTCCTCGTCAAATGGGTATCCAAAAATAATGTTGTCCTTGATCGATTGGTGCCGCAACCATGGTGATTGCGCAGCATAAGATATGGCGTGCATGTTGCCATGCTCATCAATGTTGGAGGTGTTTTTGGACATCACGAGTTTTCCGCCGGTGATTGTCATTTCACCCAAAAGCGCCAGCTAAAACAAATATCCGCGTTAGTACCCCGGGTACTCTTGCGAACAAAGACCCACAAGTAATGCAGACTTGCCGCTCGCAGTCGGTCCAGTAACAAGGGTCAGCTCGCCTTCAGGGAATCGCACCGAGATATCTTTCAGTTCGAACTTGCGATCCTCGAGCTCAGATCTACCCGACAAACTCTCCGCGTCGACAACAGTATCCGTTCCATCAGTGGGGATGCGAGACACTTTGAAAATCGACTTGTTCGAATTTCCATTCTTCTTGCCTTTTCCCCCATCCTTCTTCTCCTCCTCTGGCACCTCGTTCCACTTGAATGTGCCACCTTCAATCGCAAGACCCTCGTCTGCTGGAAGTGAATCTGCTGGCACCCGATTGCGCTTGATAGACGAGACCTGTTCGGTCACTTCTTCCTCTCCAAGATACGTCTCGATACGCTTCAGTGATACACCAGTCTAAACACAAAGGGTGAGTAAGTGGCCATTCTTATATATCAAAGGTCTGACGAATGCACCTGAAGCATTTGAACGATCCAAGCAGGAATAATATTCAACGGCTGACTGTGAGAGGTAAATAACGACGGAAGCGAGTTACAATTGAAATGTTCTCGTACCGAATCATATTGAATAACTGGATCGACGTGAATGCGACCGCAACGGTCAGCTTGTTGCCCTGGTAGACGTACGCAAAGAACGAAATGAGGGAGACAAAAATTGGTGCTGAATTCCAAATCGCTGTAAACAAGATGGAGTTAAGACGGGCTAGTAAATGTGACAATGAACGTCAGGATCATCTCTATGCCTGGTCGCGGACTGGAACCTACCCTTCACCATCCAATCCATTTCTACCCCTCTAGCGTCCATCGCGCGATCAATCCATCGATCCTCCCAAGCAAAAAACTTGATGAATTTCACCGCACTAATAAGTTCGTTCAGGACCGCCATACGCTTATCGCGCGATGCGGAAGTGCCTTTTTGGATGCGAATGCTGCGCTTCATGACCCAGCTATTTAAAGGCCATCCGACAAGCACGACAATGAATCCTGCGAAAGCAGAAATGCCGAGAAGGCTACGCACAGGATGAATTGGTGGGCGGTCAATTACAGCAAAGGACGTACTTGTACAAAAATGTCGCAGCAATAATGATTTCGAATGGTCCTAAATTGTAGTGATTGATAGGAATGTCAACTTTCATACACGTCGTCAACCTTACCTCCGTAAATGAAATACATTCCTGAAACCATCATTGCGATCTTATTTGCATCCACGGCCATGAGGTTGACAATCTTGCCAACATCTGCCCCAGCCTTGGGTTCATCTCCAGACGGATCTTCTGACGGTGAGATGCCGGCCTTTTTGTCTGCATCTTCCTTGAGTTTGTCCTTATCGATGATGCCCGAATAGTCCTTCCGCTTGAGCGCCTTGTCGTAGATGGCAGCCATGAGCTCTGTCCGCATCCGCGTGCATGCACGTCTCCCGAACCAAAGATGTTGAACGTCTGCCTCGGCCTATATTTGAACTCGTTATATGAACAAGACATGAAGCATAGACTGTGACGTACCTTGAGAACCGTACAAAGGAATGCCAGGAACGCATATACATAGGCCATCGCACGCTGTTCCTCTGTAGCGTCTGGCCCGATAGAATCCAGAATGACCCTAAGGGATGCACTAAATTGACAGCACGGAGAAGCGCCGCATATCCACTCACTTGAGGAAGAATGGAGAGGCATAGTTAAACACTACACTGACGAATGTCAGGCAAAAGTCGATGCTAGGATGCGATAAGCATTGGGAGGGATGATACAACACGAGACACGCACATCAGATCCAAGGAGTTGGCCCAAAAAAGGCGACGGAGAAGTGATGTGCCCCTGAAAAAGCATCAGAATATATCTGGGACACATAGAGTGAACTTACGGGATGGTGGCGAATTTGGCAAATACAGGGCGTGATTGCACTGTTGGACTGAGATTCCAGACATCATCCTCATTCAAGGTGGTACTGGTACCACGCTTAATGAGTGGGTAAACCCAGTGAAAGGTTACCCATTGGATGATGGTAACATAGTCTTCTGGAGAATACTTGACAGACTGGCACATATATGGAGATCAGCCGGTTATCAGAGTCGTCCCGTAATACTCACGATGTCTTCCTTTTTGATACGATCGCTCGGGAATCCCATGGGCATTGTTGCAGTGAGTGCCAGCTCGACGAGGACAGCGACCAGGTTAAATGTGAGCACGGCGAGCACAAGACGGGGCCCCAGAGGCACGTGGAAAATAGTGTGATCGTACAGGATCCCACCGAGCACAATGACTCCAAAAACGAGATGGACGACATACAGTGAGAAGAGGTCGAAGTGTGCAGTTGCTCTGGGCCAAAAGACAGGTTTGCACACTCCATAGACCCACGTTGAACCGATCAATACGGCGCATACACCCGTCCAGGTGCCGCGTTCGTGAGTGATAAGGATGTATGCGCCGGCAGAGAGCCAGATGAGTGCCTGTATGAGCGCCACGAACGCGAGTGCGACCGTGCGCCAAAGCGGGACTGCGCTGTTTGTGACGGGTGCATGATCTGTACCCAAGGTTTCACCAACGTCCAGTGCCTCTGCTTCGCGGAGAGTGAGAAACTGATCCAGGGGGGATCTGAGGGTGCGACCGAGTTTCCTGGCGAATGCAGGCAGCGGGATGGGAATGGAGAAAAGGCAAAGGGCTGCGACGAAGACGGCGGGTGCGAGGGCGGCCCATGAAGTGCGAATGCATGGGTCGGACA
>JBBPJL010000976.1:0-12048 GCA_038088675.1 Xanthoconium separans
TTCGTCCGCAGCTGCGGATTCTGAAGTTCTGGTCCAAGATACTTGCTCGTTGTGGAGAGCGACAAGTTTGGCTCGAAGACTTTCGCGGTGTCAACATCACTTTGCGAGATCTCAAACGTGCAGGACTTGCGGAGATGTGATATGTCGCTTTCATCTCCCCATTTGCCGTTGTTTCAAGAACTCGTGCCTAATCATTCATGCATACCATTTTTCTTTCTTTCTACACCCCAGTGTATATTGCCACTCATCGCACTGTAGCATCCGTCATGCATTTTTCATCCTCAGTCGTTGTTCTTTCACCATTCATACCTGAACACTATTCCCCTTTCACAAACGGACACCACCCCATATCATACCACCCGTGTTCCATTCTCCAACTTGGAGCCGTCCTCTCCTTTATTTATACCTCTCCTTCCTTGTAGTCGACCTCGAGTTTGACCCTCTGTCTTCTGATTTTTGGTTCACAGTTCCATAGGGCATCGTATCTCCATCGAGGTGGAGCTGGACATTTGGATGCTACGGTAGAGCACTTCTAGTGTACACATTCGTGCTACTTGCAGGCAATATATCATGTGATATCCATTGTTGTGATAAAACTGTACTTACTTTCCTTTCCAAGTTCACATTGCATGCTAATGGTATGTCCTTGCGTACAAGACACGCACCACTAACCAAGCGCATATCCAGGACGCCGACATTGAACACCTCGTCCTCTCGGGAAAGCTTTTCGGTACCCACTCGCGGTCGTCCTCCCCGGAACGCACCCCTTCGCCCACCTTCTCCTTTGCGTCCACCGACGATATCAACACAGACGCTTCACGCGATGTTCCCCCGTATGAGTCCATCGGCATGGCCCCCGGCCGAACAGGCGTCAAAGGTGTCCTCCGCGACCAGCACGAGGCGCAGTCTCTCCAAGCCGCCAAGCGCGAGCGCGAGATGGAGGCGCTCCGTTTGCGCATGGAGCGCGGCAACCTAGGCGGAAAGACGTTTTTAGAGGAGGAGCGGGAGAAGCGGGAGCAGGATGAAGAGTGGGAGAAGGCCGTCGATGGGGTCGGGGTGAGGCGGGACGTGTTGGGTAGGCCCAAGGGAGGCCCGTTTGGCCACTTGAGAGAGGTGGGGCGGGCGGGGTTCGTTGGTGCCGTCGAGGCCGAGGAACGGGGAGTTTGGGTGGTCATTCATCTGTATGAATCGGTGAGCTCTTTTTTCTCTCTCAAAGGAGGGGTAGGGTTTAATGCCGAGGCTGACTGTACGTTGTGAAAACGAGTCGTTGGACAGGTGTTTTGCGTTGGACGATACTCTGTCCAAGCTCGCGCGCTTGTATCCTCAGACGAAATTCCTTAGGGTGCGGGCTGCCGCCCTCGGGTTCGCCTCAAAAGGAACGTCAACGAAACGGTACTCATGTACATCACAACCGCGACAAGCCATGCCCGGTAGATACGTTGACGACGAGGACGACCCCTATGCTGACGGCGACGAAGGGGAAGAAGAAAAGACCCCGTACTATGACGAAGACGAGTATGAGGAGGACGACGTGGACACGGACATGCTCCCGACGATGCTAGTGTACCGGGACGGCGAGCTCGTACACAACTGGGTGCGGGTCGACTGGGAGGCTGGCAACGCCGGCATCGAAGATCTCCTTTCCAGGTAGGCATGTCATGACGTGTGCACATGTATCGGTGGTCTCACTGGCAGCTCCTCAGGCGACACATCATTGCTGAAGTATCCACGTCTGGGAATGGAAACTGTGGTTTACCCTCGGATGACGAAGACCTAGCCTGGAGCGACGAGGAGCCAAACTTATCACCATGATCAATGCAGTCTCGTCGAGACCCGTGAACATAAACACGGCGCTCAGTCGTTCGCTCGTTCCACCACCACCTCAGTTTACCATGTCAGATATCATAACGCTGTTAGAGAAACTCAAATCTAGTTGGTCTATTGGTCTAAGCAAGACTGACAATGTACAAACTTAGCAACACATAGTTCAAAATAGAACAATCAAACTACAAAAATGTTATGGACAATACAAAGCCACTACAAAGTACTGCTCAAATTGACTGGTCCTTGGCAATGGATTTGTCAGGTACATCCTTGCATATGTCCTGTACTCTATTCCCCTTGTGCACTGAGTATGCTCATTGCCATCCATTGGTGCCAGCACAGAGTCAATGCTGACAGAGTGGTTTGGCTCAGGAGTGATGTAGCACCTAGAGATCAGTTGCAGCCATGAGTCCAAGTCTCACAAGCATGGTGAACACACTGTCTCAGCATTAATGTCCCATGACCCTATTAGGCACTGTTGAACATGAGCTGCCAGTCTTCCTTGAACTATGTGATACTCTACCAGGTAATATCCAGTGCATGATAAGCTGGTAGTAGTCCTGCCAGTGGTAAAGTCATGTCAGAAATGGACCTATTTGCAATGAATCACATATACTGTATACCCTTATATCTGGGAGTTCATGTTCTGTCCATCCATATCCTTGCATGCTATCTTTTATATTGTGTCATCACTGAAGGTGGAATGCACAGTGTTCATTTCTAGTGACAAAATGTGAACATCAACAAGGTGCTCCATGGCCTCTTTCTCTGTGTTATCAGAGAGAGTGTCTCTGACATTTGCATGTCACACTATCAACATCTTTATAGAATGCTTGTTTGATTATATTGAATTCAAACTGGATATTTAGGGGTTTTGCCATCTCTCTTCAACCCTCACTATGAAGACCTTACACCAGGCTATCTCCCATATCATTCATTTCTTTCATCCAAAGCAGTCATGTTCCTTTCCATTTTTTACACATCTGCCATTAGAGATGATCATCCATATTTTTTGTTTCCTTGATGTTCGAGACATCATTCGAATGCGCAGAGTAAGACCATTTCTCTGAATTAAGAGTTCAGCTCACATTCTGACATTTCCAACAGGTCTCCAAACAGACACATGACCTCACATATGAACGTGCAATATGGACATCAGTGTATAGGACTGCACCATTGCCTCGTCCACCTGGACCCTTTTCTTTCCAATCAACTGATTTTCTTGAACAAGCCCTTGTATATTCTGAACAGAGAGCATATTCATGGATGACTCAGCCCAAGATAAAACCTCTTCACAATAATGATGGCATCTTGATCTTCAACAGATGGCTCATTAGCTGTGACATTCACACCCACTTGAAGTTTCTAGCATATGACCTAAAAGATGCTTATCCCTGCCAACTTTTGTGGGAATCTCCATTGCAGACCAAGCCATTGATATGGAATGCACACAGTGTGGTGTCCCATGATGGATTAGTTGTCTATATTATGTTTGTGAGAGACAGTTCCTCACCAATGTGTGTATCATCCTTTATGATTATTTTTTCCTTGTAACTTTTTTTTCTAGGACACTTCTTGAGTTCCATATCCATGGTGATTCTTTTGCACACACATTTACCTGGGACACCTTCATACCAGTGAAAAATGTTGAAACAATAATGAATCTGAGGATAAATAACAGTTATTCACCATTCCTATGCCTGTCCCATCAACATCATGACACCTTATTCTTCAATGTGGAAACCCAATTATTCTACAAGTACCAATTCAAATCAATGGTAAGTTGTGATCCACATCTGCTACCACTAAACTTGCTTATTGTTGTCAGATAGCATATGATACACTCCCCTCAGTCATTCTATTCATTCCAACACACACACATATTATTGCTTTGTTCAAGGTTAAGCCTCAATCTGTCCTATCAAAACCAGAATCAATTCTTGTCCAAGCCTTCACACTTTCTGGCAATTCACAGAACAGCAAACTCCAGCTCACACATGAGGCACTATTGTCAGGCAATTATAACAATAACAACTTTGCTCTCATACGGAATTCCATTGTGGATCCAGTGTCAGGAACAACAGGTCTTCGGATTCTACATCAATTTCAAAAACCAGGTGGCGAGCCTGGTATTTATTTTCACTACTTTTCTTGCATTGATCTTGCACTGCCCAGACACTCATCCACTGATATAGTTCTGCCAATGACAATCAACTATCAAGATATCACCCAGCTTCACATGCCACATTACTCTCACTTGTCTATGTCATCTGTGCCTAATATTTCAGATGATGGGCATGTGCAAGGATTTCTCTATTGTGACAAGATTACCAACAGTTATTCACAAAGAGAGACTCAATATATCTTTCCATTCACCATCAATGCCAGTGGTCATAGATGCTTAGCTAATTTCCCCCAAAGATTTTATGATCTAAACTCAAAGCAATGGAAGAAACTAGGATCTTAGAACAACTTTTTGGATAGTATTGTATTAGAGGTGCAAAGTAGATGAGAGGTACTTGAGTCACAATAGATGATAAGATGATAACAACAACTTGCATGGCCTCTTGCACATGATGTTTACATAGCTGTTGTTACAGTCACAGTCTAATGGACCTAGTTGTTTCTTTCTTTTCTCTTTTCTCTTTCTCCATCTTTCATTCTGATCTTATTGTATCACACTGATCACTTACTAATCATTGCTTTCTGCTCTTTACTTGTGCCTCCTGGACACTCATTCTCTTTCCACCTTTCACATTGTGTTCATGGAGCACATCTAACCTTTCATTTATCCAGATCTTAGAGATCTTCCATTCAACCCACTGCTGTGTGTGATGGATATGTTTCTCATATCTACTGAGGCATTACTAGTTTCCATGGCTTTTGGTAGCAGTGCACTATTCTAAGCACAATTATCATAGATGTGATTGTATGAGTCTGTTGTCTCAGTCTCACTTAGGTACTACATGGGTATGAGGTACCTGTGGCAGGTTGTAGGCAGGTAAGGATATTTCTAGATAGATTTTGTGACCCAAAGCACCTACACCATGAGTTTGGATAGTACCTATGTATCACTGCCAACACATTTAGAAGTCTCATGTAGCTGAGGATATCCCAGCTATTTCACATTTATCAGCTGGGCAGTCTAATGATGTTTGGATGAATGGATATGTATAAAGTGTTTATTTCTAGTGACAAAAAAATGTGACAGAACTTGTGAATCAATGTTTTTGCTTGGTCATACAGTTGAATTTAGGGGTTTTGACATCTTTTCAAACATCACAATGAAGACACTACACCAGATTATCTTCCATATCATTCATTTGCTTCATCCACAGAAGTTATATTCTTTTCCATTTTTTACACAACTGCCATCAGAGATAATCATTTATATTTTTTGTTTCCTTGATGTTCATGATATCATTCAAATGCGCAGAGTAAGTCTGTTTGCCAGGATTTCAAGTTCAGCTCCAATTCTAATACTTCTAATAGGTCTCCAAGCAGTTGCATGATCTTACATATGAACATGCAATATGGGCAGCAGTATATAGGACTGCACCATTGCCTCGTCCACCTGGACCCTTTTCTTTCCAATCAACTGACTTTCTTGAACAAGCCCTTGTATATTCTAAAGAGAGAGCATGTTCATGGATGACTCAGCCCAAGATGAAACCTCTTCACAATAATGATGGCATCTTGATCTTCAACAGATGGCTCATTAGCTGTGATGTTCACATCCACTTGAAGTTTCTAGCATATGACTGCAACTCTGAGGAAGATCACCATTCCTGCCAACTCCTGTGGAAATCTCCATTGCAAAATAAGCCACTGGTGTGGGATGCACATGGTATGGTGTCCCATAATGGATTAGTTGTCTATATTATATTTGTGAGGGATAGTTCCTCACCAATGTATGTCTAATTCTTTATGATTACTTTATCCTCATAACCTTGTCTTCTAGGACACTTCTCAAGTTCCATATGTGTGGTGGTGCTTTCACACACACACATACCTGGGACACCTTCTTGCCAGTGAGAATTGTTAAAACAGTAACAAATCTAAGGATAAATAATAGTTATTCACCATTCTTATGCCTGTCCCATCAACGTTACAACACCTTATTCTTCAATGTGGAAACCCAATTTTTCTATAAGTATCAATTTAAATCACTGGTAAGTTGTGATCCACATCTGCTACCAAGAAACTCATTCATTGTTGATCAGCTAGCATATGATCTACTCCCCTCAGTCATTCTATTCATTCCAACAAACACACACATTATTGCTTTTTATAGCATTAAGCCTCAATCTGTCTTGTCAAAACCAGAATCAACTCTTGTCCAAGCCTTCACACTTTTCAGCAATTCACAGGACAATAAACTTCAGCTTACACATGAGGCACTGTTGTCAGGCAATTATAACAATGACAACCTCACTCTCATTCAAAATTCCATTGTGGATCCAATGTCAGGAGCAATACATCTTCGGATTCTACATCAATTTCAAAAATCAGGTGGTCAGCCTGGTAAACACTATTACTGCTTTTCTTGCATTGATATTACACTGCCCAAACATTCATCCACTAATACAGTTCTACCCATGACAATTAACTTTCAAGATATCATCCAGCTTCACATTCCACATTACTATAACTTATTTATGTCATGTATGCCAAATATCTCAGATGATGGGCATGTGCAAGGGTTTCTTAATTGTGACAAGATCACTGATAGTCATTCACAAAGCAAACCTCAATATGTCTTGCCATTCACCATCAATGCTAGTGGTCATAGATGTCTAGCTGAGTTCCCAAAAAGATTTTATGATCCAAACTTAAAGCAGTGGAAGAAACTAGAAGTTTAGAACAACTTTTTGAATACCATTGTTTTAGTAGTTTCAATGAATAGCTAGTCTTTTCACTCCACATTCACCACTGACAATGTGTCACTTGGCAAGACTATTACTACCCCTTTCACTGCTGATGCTGCACAACATCCACCTGTGCCTGTTATTTTTCTAGTGATGGAAAATATAGCATTAACAAGATGTGCCACAGCCAGATATCAGTCTTCTTCATTCTCTATGTTGAGATGCCAGAGAGTCTGAAAGTGAACCAAATTATAAGCTTGTTTGGTCATATTGAGTTTAAGAAACATCTTTTCATTTTGACCACATCCTGGTAATTTAGGGGTTTGAACCAACCATCACAATGAAGACATTACACCAGGCTATCTCCCATATCATTCATTTGCTTCATCCAAAGCAGTCATGCTCCTTTCCATTTTTTACACACCTCCCATTAGAGATTATCATCCATGTTCTTTGTTTCCTTGATGTTTGTGACATTATTCAAATGCGTAGAGTAAGCCCATTTTCCAGATCAAGTTCAGCTCACATTCTGATATGTCTAACAGGTCTCCAAACAATTGCACAATCTCACATATGAACATGCAATATGGACAGCAGTGTACAGGACTGCACCATTGCCTCGTCCACCTGGACCCTTTCCTTCCCAATCAGCCAGTTTTCTTGAGCAAGCTCTTGTATATTCTGAACAGAGAGCATATTCATTGATGACTCATCCAAAGATCAAACAATTTCACAAAGATGAAGGCATCTGGATCTACAAAAGATGGCTTATTAGCTGTGACACTCACATCCACTTGAAGTTTCTAGTATATGACCTGAACTCTAAGAAAGATCCTTACCCCTGCCAACTCTTGTGGAAATCTCCATTGCAAGACAAGCCACTAATGTGGAATGCACACAGTGTGGTGTCCCATGATGGATTAGTTGTCTATATTATGTTTGTGAGAGACACTTCTTCACCAATGTGTGTATCACCCTTTATGATCACTTTATCCTCATAACCTTGTCTTCTAGGACACTTCTTGAGTTCCATATGCATGGTGACACTTTCACACACACACTTACCTGGGACATCTTCTTGCCAATGAGAAATGTTGAAACAGCAATGAATCTGAGGGTAAATAACAGTTATTCACCATTTTTATGTCTATCCCGTCAACATCATGACACCTTGTTTCTCAATGTAGAAACTCGATTATTCTACAAGTATCAATTCAAATCACTAGTAGGTTGTGATCCACATTTGCCACCATGAAACTTATCCATTGTTGATTAGCTAGCATGTGATTCACTCCCCTCAGTCATTCTATTCATTCCAACAAACACACATATCATTGCTTTTTATAGCATTAAGCCTCAATCTGTCTTGTCAAAACCAGAATCAACTCTTGTCCAAGCCTTCACACTTTCTGGAAATTCACAGGATAGTAAACTCCAGCTCACACATGAGGCACTGTTGTCAGGCAATTATAACAATGACAACCTCAGTCTCATTCAAAATTCCATTGTGGATCCAGTGTCAGGAACAATACATCTTCGGATTCTACATCAATTTCAAAAACCAAGTGGTCAGCTTGATAAACATTGTTACTGCTTTTCTAGCATTGATCTTACACTGCCCAAACACTCATCCACTGATATAGTGCTACCCATGACAATCAACTACCAAGATATCATCCAGCTTCACATTCCATGTTACTTCAATATATCTTTGTCAACTATGCCTTATATCTCAGATGATGGGCATGTGCAAGGATTTCTTGATGGTGACAGGATCACTGATAGTCATTCACAAAGCAAAACTGAATATATCTTGCCATTCATTATTGATGCCAGTGGTCCTAGATGTCTAGCTAAATTCTCAAAAAAGATTTACAATCTAAACTTAAAGCAGTGGAGGAAACTAGCTTAGAACTACTTTTTGCTTATTGTATCATAGATGGAAAATCAGATGTGATGTGCTTTAGTCACAATGAATGATCAGAGAACAGTAATGACTTGTGATACATCTAGTCTTATCACTCACTACCTTTCATTACTGTTATGTACATCCATGACATCAAATATAACTCTATCCATCTCCATCTCTAATCAAGTCTGACTCTTTTCCAACTCTATACATATGATCTCTGAAGTCTTTGCTATAGACTTGCCCTTTACTCCTTTTGGTTCATGTTATATTTCCTTGAGTATTAGTGTACTTTGTATTCCTGTGTCTTATATAGTACACTGCTCTAGCTTTTGTCTTCTTTAATGTTTTTCCTTTACTAATCTCTTTTGCTCTTGTAGTATATAACTGTACCTCTGTAATCTTCAGTTTTGATATCACCTTAGATTATTATTCCTCTGATCTCTAAGTGATTATCCAACTCAAGTCTGATCAAAAAGAGGCTTTGGAGTTGCATAGGTCCAAAGGTCTGAAGATCAGAGTTTGAACTCCAATGTTCTGGAGTTCAGGGTACAGTGTTAAGACTGGGTGTTACCCCTGTCATCAACTCCAGGGCTTCAGAGTTGTGGAGTCTGATAGGGCATTGGTGCAGGACTTATGTGTCACACCCTTGCTGACAGTCATGCCCCATATTTCAAAGAAGCAGAGTTGACTATGTTGGAGTGGAGATCAATAGCTCAGGGAAGTAGAGGATGAGGGTGAGAAGAGGAATAACAATCTAAGTCAATATTCAAGCTGAGGGTCTTACTAAGGGGATTGGTAAGGATATTGGTAACAAGAATGTTTTGGGGAGACAAAGGCCAAAGCTATGTTTTGGAATTGAGAAGCCAGAGTGGTGTGGTAAGCAAGACACAGCAACAGAATGTAAACTAATATCAAAAAGTGCACAACATATACCAAAAGGAGTAAAGGGCAAAAATATAGAAAAGACATCAGATTTCATTTGGAGTAGAAACAGAGATGTTGGTGACAGTACAGTGAGTGAGTCTAAGGGTAAAGTGGAGCAGAGGGGTGAAGTCATTGGCACAGGACTTATGTGTCATGCCCTTGTTAAGCCATGGTCTTCATATTTTGGAGGGGAAAGAGTAGAGGGGAAGACTCAGGGAACTTCAAAGAGTTATGGAATCATTTAGTTGGGTATAGTTTGCTGTCGTGGCTGTGGCTAAATTAGTATTGTATTGAGTTTAAGACACATCTTTCCTTTTTTGGTTGCATACTGGAAATTTAGGGGTTTTAACATCTCTCTCTCTCTCCAACCATCACAATGAAGATATTGCACCAGGTTATCTCCCATATCATTAATTTATTTCATCTAAAGAAGTCATGCTCCTTTTCATTTTTTACACATCTGCCATTAGAGTTGATCATCCATATTCTTTGTTTCCTTGATGTTTGTGACATCATTCAAATGCGTAGAGTAAGTCCATTTTCCTTGAGTTAAGTTCAGCTCATGTTCAGACATATCTAACAGGTCTCCAAACAGTTACATGAGCTTACATATGAGCATGCAATATGGACAGCAGTGTACAAGACTGCACCATTACCTCGTCCACCTGGACCCTTTCCTTCCCAATCAACCAATTTTCTTGAACAAGCTCTTGTATATTCTCAACAGAGAGCATATTTATTGATGACTCATCCAAAGTTCAAACATTTCCACCAAGATGATGGCATCTTTATCTACAAAAGATGGCTCATTAGCTGTGATACTCATGCCCACTTGAAGTTTCTAGCATATGATCTCAACTCTAAGGAAGATCCTCATCCCTGCCAACTCTTGTGGAAATCTTCATTGCAGACCAAGCCACTGATGTGGAATGCACACAGTGTGGTGTCCCATGATGGATTAGTTGTCTATATTATATTTGTGAAGGATAGTTCCTCACCAATGTGTGTGTAATCCTTTATAGTCACTTTATCCTCATAACCTTGTCTTCTAGGACTCTTCTTGAGTTTCATATGCATGGTGATGCTTTCACACACACACTTACCTGGGATACCTTCTTGCCAGTGAGAAATGTTGAAACAGTAATGAATCTGAGGATAAATAACAGTTATTCACCATTCCTATGCCTGTCCCATGAACATCATGATACCTTGTTCCTCAATGTAGAAACCCGATTATTCTACAAATATCAATTCAAATCACTGGTAGGTTGTGATCTATCTCTGCTACCATGAAACTTGTTTATTGTTGATCAGCTAGCATGTGATTCACCCCCCCCAGTTATTCTATTCATTCCAACACACACACATATTATTGCTTTTTATAGAGTCAAGCCTCAATCTGTCTTGTCAAAACCAGCATCAATTCTGGTTCAAGCTTTCACACTCTCTGAAAATTCACAAGATAAACTCCAGCTCACACATGAGGCACTGTTGTCAGGCAATTATAGCAATGACAACCTTACTCTCATTCGAAATTCCATTGTGGATCCAGTGTCAGGAACAATAAATCTTCGAATTCTACATCAATTTCAAAAACCAGGTGGTCAGCCTGGTAAACATTATTACTGCTTTTCTTGCATTGATCTCATACTCCCCAAACACTCATCCACTGATACAGTTCTACCCATGACAATCAACTACCAAGATATCATCCAGCTTCACATTCCATGCTACTCTCACTTGTTTATGTCATCTATGCCTTATATCTCAGATGATGGACATATGCAAGGAATTCTCTATTGTGACAAAATCACCAATAGTCATTCAGAAAGTAGGACTCAATATATCTTGCCATTCATCATCAATGCCAGTGGTCATAAATGTCTAGCTGATTTCCCAAAAAGATTTTATGATCCAAACGTAAAGCAGTGGAAGAAATTAGAAGTTTAGAACAACTTTTGAGTAGTTTTGTCTTGGAGAGGCAAGGTAGATGAGAGGTAACAATGAATGATCAGATGACAACATGACTTGTGATATAGCTACATAGTCTTGCCACTTAATATTTACCACACTATAAGGAGATGAAGACAGTGTGCTATGCAATGCTTGTGAGACTTATGGCTAGAACTTATCTTTCAGATGCTACACCATTCCAAAGCCAAGCTGCCCTGCCAACATACAGTAGGCAACAAAACTGTTCCAATAACTAACCCTGATGCAGTGTGCTTCACGCACTGCACACACATGTGGGAATCTCGCTTAGCATTGGTGTAACAAAACAGAGTACATATGCCTAGCTACAAATCAACCCCTGGATGATGTAATCTGGGCCAGTGGCTGTGGAGATATGACCATTTTAAGTCACTCATGTCATTGGAACAGTTTTGTTGCTGCCATATTAAAATGTAGAACTCATATGTTGCAATGGAATATTATGTCAGCATTGAGTCATGTGATGTATAAACAGTTCAACATCATGTAAACACAGCCAAATACCATCGCTTTTACCACTTCTTTCAC
>JBBPJL010000978.1:0-12047 GCA_038088675.1 Xanthoconium separans
CCAACCATGCCTTACTTCTCTTGACGAGAATACCTTGTAGGGAGGGCACAATAAGAGATAGTGCAGTCGAATAATGGGAGATGGCCGTATCATATTGCCGCAAGTCCATTGCATTATCACCGAGATGCTCCAGCTCCTTCAAGGAGTGCTGCCTGTCAATGTAGATCTGTCCTCCTTCTGGGCAAAAGTCAAGGGCTTCGCGGTCAAGCAAAATGGCCTCATTGAAGTCCTCCGCAATCCCGAGTAGTTGGTAGCGAACGAAGAGATGATTTGCGAGACCATTCAATGACTCGGGACGAAGAGGATGCCCTTGCGGGCGAAGGCCAAGGAGTTCTCGGCTGAGAAAGACGGCGTCGTCGAGGTTCGTCGTCATCTTGGGCTGGTGGTGAGGAGCGAAAAGGAGCGGTGCAAAGTCTTCCAACAATGTAGCGCGAACAGGATTACCTGTCGGGAGAAGGTCTACGGCTTCTCGACCGAGAACGATAGCGTCGTTGAGGTCCCCCATGGCACCGAGCTTCTTGTACCGGGTGGAAAGATGTCGTACAAGGTTGTGCAAAGACCGCCACCGGTGTCCTTGTGGGCGAAGGTTAAGGGCCTCTTCACCAAGGATGATGGCCTCGTCAAGGTCCCCCATGACACAAAGCTTCTCATATCGGCTGGCAAAATATGATGCAAGGTTGTGCAAGGACGACAGTCGACGAGGGTGTCCTTGTGGGCGAAGGTCAAGGGCTTCTCCGCCAAGGACGATGGCCTCGTCGAGGTCCCCCGCGACACCGAGCTTCTCGTATCGGGTGAAAAAATATGACGCAAGGTTGTGCAAGGACGACGACCGTTCAGGGTGTCCTTGTGGGCAAAGGTCAAGGGCTTCTCGACCGAGGACAATGGCCTCGTCAAGATCTCCCTCAATACCGAGCTTCTTGTAATGGGTAAAGAGATCTATTGCAAGGTCGTGCAGAGATGACGGCCGCTCAGGGTGTCCTTGTGGGGTAAGGTCAAGAGCATCTCGACCGAGGATGATGGCCTCGTCGAGGTCCGCCATGACATTAAGCTTCTTGTACCGCATAGAAAGATCTCCTGCCAGGTTGTGCAAAGACCACCAATCAGAGTGTCTTTTCTGACAATGGTCAAGGGCTTCTCGACGGAGGACGATGACCTCGTCGAGATCCTCCATGACCCCGAGCTTCTTGTACCGGGTGGAGAGATCTCGGGCCAGCTGAAATAAAGACAACGACCGATGAGGGTGTCCTTGTAGGCGAAGGTCAAGGACTTCTCGACCGAGGGAAATGGCCTCATCGAGGTCCCCAATGACACCGATTTTCTGATACCGGATGGAAAAACATGACGCAAGGTTATGCAGAAACGACGACCGCTCAGGGTGCCCTTGTAGGCAAAGGTCAAGGGCTTGTCGACCGAGGACAATGGCCTCATCAAGGTCCCCCATAATACCGAGCTTGTTGTAACGGGTGCCAAGATATATTGCAAGATTGTTTAAAAAGGAGGGCCGCTCAGGGTGCCCTTGTAAGCGAAGGTCAAGGGTTTCTCGACTGTGAACGATGGCCTCGTCGAGATCCCCCATGACGTCAAGCTTCTCGTACCGGGTGGAGAGATCTATTGCAAGTTTATACAAAGACGACGACCGCTCTGGGTGTCCTGACGGATGAAAATCAAGGGCTTCTCGACCGAGGACGATGGCCTCGTCGAGGTCCCCCATGATACTGAGCATCTTGTACCGGGTGGAGAGATGTACCCCAAGGTTATGCAAGGACCACGACCAATCAGGATGTCCTTGTGGGCGAAAGTCAAGGGCTTCCCGACCGAAGACAATGGCCTCGTCAAGGTTCCCCATTACTCCGAACCGGTCGTAACGATCACTAAGATGGCTTGAAAGCCGCGCTAAGGAGACATATCGCTTGGGGTGGCCGGCTGGGCAAAGTTTTAGTGCTTTACATTCAAGGTCGATGGCTTCGTCGATGCATTCGGTCCTCCCTCCCTGCAGAAACTTGCCAACCAGCCTAGAGTCCGCCTGTGAATGCAACTGTTCGACTGGTGGACACATCACATCACTGTTGTCCACGCTAACAGTAAAGGACAAATACCTTTCAAGTTAGACTTCATGCCGGGCTCTCGCTCATCCAGCTCGAGGGAGCACGACAGTCACGTTCTGCGACAAGCTGCGCCTCGGCCCTGAAAAGAAACGCCCAAGGTTGCTGGGTCATCAAGCATAGCCACTACCCAATCCCGTCCGAGTCCTACGGAATAGGCGCGAAACGCGCGATCTTGCAATGCGACTCAAGATCATCAATGCACCAAATTTGTCTCACATTTTCTGACTTATTCGATATGCAAGTCTGTCTTATATTCCCTTCACATTATAGCACCCCCTAGGTGTTTGGAGTAGAAATGGATCTTTGAATATCCATCAACCAGGTGGGAGTAGGCTAGCATCCACCGCGCCGCCTTCCTCAGAGATGTCATCCTTCTCATCCCCGGACCTCGCAATCGGCGTACGTGGCATCGCCATCAGACCTATACCAATCACGTAATTTCAGACCATTTCCCACCCCCCCAAAAAAAAAGTGATCAACACCCACCTGTTCTCGCGCTCTCCAAAATCCCAAACGGTTTCAAGAGATTCAAGAACGCAACCACGCGCGTCGTCTTGGCCGTCAACTCGACGATCACGCTGTTATCGCTCACATCCACAATCTTGGCTCCAAACTGATCCGCGAGGACGGAGATGGACTGTAGGTGCTGGTGTTTGAGCCGGAGCGCTTCCGAGGCGGTGAGCGGGATGGGAGTATGGGTGGGGGTGTGGGTCTCTGTGGTGGTTGTCTCAGGATGCCCGCCACGTTCGAAATTGTGCGCCAGCGCCGCCTCGCGTTCGGCTTTGGAGGCACTGGAGGAGGACACGGATGAGGGTGTGTGCGCGTGCGCGTGCGGCGTACTCCTGCGAGCCTCGTGCGAGGGACCACCGACGAACTGGTCTTCGAGGTACTCGGGTCCGAGAACGGACACTTTGACGAGGAGCAACTCGCGCGAGATAACGCGCGTGTCGGTGTAGTCGAGGACAGCCCAGACGGGAACCTATTTATGGTCGTGAATACTTGATGTGGTGAACGGAAGATGAAGGAGACGTACGAGATCTTCGAGTTGTCGGCGAGCTTGTTCGACGACGCTGTCTTGACCGCGGATGACGATCGACATACGACTCAGGTCGCGAATTTCGGTGCGACAAACGACCAATGAGTCAATGTTGAACCCTCGTCCAGCCAAGATGCTCGACACGCGTGATAACACTCCAGGTTCGTTTTGGACAAGACAGTTGAGGATATGTCTGAAAGAAAAATGTTATCAGCAACTATTCCAGAGAGTTGGCGTTGATAGAAGACGTACTTTTTATAAGGTTGGAGGTTCGGGGGCGGCGTGTTGTACAATATATTTGTGACAGCCTCTTCGGCGCTGCGTGAACGCGGAACGTCCGACACCGGGAGCGGTGGAGGTCGTGGTCTGTGCGTGCTTTTGTAGTCGAGGGCTGAAGTGGAGTCATCAATCGGCGGTGGTGGTTTTGGTGGTTCGTTGGCATTTGTGAGCAGTAAAGTTGTTGAAAATGAGCGAAACCTGGTCGTCCTAGACAGCCAGCGTGGCGTAGAGGCGAGCATCCTTTTTTTGTTAGATTTTCTTGTCTTGTCAAAGACGGATTTGACTCAGGCTCATATGATTATCTAATTGGCTGGCTATTGAACTTTGCACCATCACCATGCGGCGATACAATGGCACGAAAAATGATATATTGATAGGTGAGTTGGGAGTCTTGACTTTGTGCTATTCACACTGACTAAATAAACACTGGATAGGTGCTATCAAATCCCTTGCTCACTTGGTGACCCATCATGGGTGAAGTCTCCATAGTGAATTTGAACATATCTCTTCGCGAGTGCGCAACAGTGCTGTTTCTTGGAGCTCAGCATAAAGTTTATCAACCCCGTGCTAGGTATGAGTCTAGTTTGTGCTGGAACTCATCGTCATGATTACAGTGGTTCGGAATGATATCCATGAATCCATCGAGTTGATGATCGCTGCAAATTTTCTTCACATGGGGATCATTGAAGATGAAGATGATCGTACAGCGTCGAGTTCCGCATAGACAATCGCATTGCAGAAAACAGTGACCATTGGGTTGGGAACGCGTTACCACGTTCCCAACCTCATGGTCCCTCTTTGCAGTCTCTCAGTCCCACTTGCCAACCCCGTGATGATCTACCGTTTGGCTTCTTGAAACAGTGTTCTCACTTGATCGTACACGAGTCATTGGGAAAGCAATTTCAATGACTGTCATAAACCCATAGATAAAGCTATTCATCCTCATCAAGATAGAAGATGATATCTTTCTGGTCGACGACTCAAGTGAACCGCATCACGCCGCACTTTCAGAGAGGGAGTTTCCAAATATTCTTGCGGAAACTCAATTGACATACGTGTAGTCCGATCTCTACCTGGCCAGAAGCCAGCTCGTTCCAGATGACCCTCTTTCATTCGAAGTCTAAATATACCCACTAGGTCGTCTTTGATAGACTATCTATGCATTCCTTGATTAGTTTCATTGTTTCAGTCTTGTCGTATTGCACGATCGCACAATCCGTGTGCGGACATTTCGCCTCCCAACATGCCTTTGCCTCTGGCCATTCCGTCAATCCCACATCCAAGATCGTGTCCCCCAATGGCCTGATATCCATCTCCGCAATCAATCTATGTTTGAGTTCCCGCCAAGCCCGATGATCCGTCATCCGCCTGCACCTCGAGCAAAACGACACCGGGCTCGCACTGACGAACGGATGCTCGTCCAATTTCTTGCGCAACTCCTCTCTCCTCGACCGATGCAGCTTCAGCAGCGCGAGCGCAGAGCGCACGTCTACCTTGGCCAGCATCTCCCAGTGATCGTCCTGCCAGAGGTTCATCGCAAGCGTCCGCTGCGAGGCGACTTTGGCCTCGTCATCCCAGCCGCAGCGCGATGCAGCGGCGTACAGCCGGAGCGGCTGATCCGCGAGGGGCGGCGTGAGCACGGCGATGCGCACGAGCGATGTGGGGCCGGGCATGTCATACTTCTCCGAGGCGAACAGGAGGGCATCGACGGTGTCGAACGACGTCAGTGGCTGGATGGGAAGACCGCTGATCAGGCGGAACAGGAGCTCGAGGGTGGACGCCTCTTCGTCGAGATGGATCGTCTCGGGGTCGGTCGTCGATGGGGTCAGCGCCGTGCGCCGATTACGGTCGTCGCCCGTCGGGGGTGTGTCGCTCGATGGCGAGGTTCGGGGCATCGAGAATAAGGAGCGGAACCAGCCTGAGGTGGTTTTGAGTGTAAACGAGTGCATACGGAAGCGCACGAGGTCGCGCGAGACGAGAACGACGTCTGCGTCTGAGGAGTCGAACGCGGGGTGTGTCATGGGTTCAGTTGGTCGAGGAGGTGACTCTGGGGGAACATTTCCGTCCGCTGAGGCCGCAGGACGGTCTTCGGAAGGGGAGGCCATGGGGTTGATGGAGGCGTAGCTAGACAAAGAAGGTTTGTACTGCCACTACAATTGTTTACCTTGGAAACGTACCACCATGTCCTCATCCAAGTCCAAACCCCTCCCCCTCAGCGACACGCTCCGTGACCTCGCCCTCTTGCGCGCTTCTGGTGTAGACTTTTCTAGCATTCTCTATAGGGAGTCTTCAACCGTACCCACCACCGTCGAGTCTGCCGGGTTGGAGAGGTCGACGGAAAAGTCGCATGTGTTTGTAAACGAGACTCGGGGAGCGCTCAAGGTTTACAACAGCGGGGAATTGCAGAGAAAGCGCGCCGAGATTCAAAAGGTTCAGGGAGAGCTTGACGAGGTGCTAAAGGGACTGTCGTAGGGTAAGCGCTCACAGGTTCCACTCTTTGCAAAGTAACGAAAGAAGACAGGTCGAAGTCGACTTGCACGACCACATGGATTTATCCCCTTGACTGGTTCGAATGGGTCGATGATGTCCTCGATATCCGTTGTCTAGACCATTCTACCTCCTGTTGGTTGCCACTCTACACGGATCCACATCACCGTACATTGTGCGGAGAACCCATGTATCTCGAAAAGACAGTCCCCCGGTATTCAATGTAACTGGCACTTTCATTCATATGCAGCACCAACAATGCATGTCCACCCACGTTTTGGATCTCGAATCTCGGAGACCGACAACGCATAATCACCCTTTTGGAACCCTCTTACCAAAATAGTTGCTGGCCGCGAAGCGCATGGCCTACAGACAGATCATATCGATCTCCATGCATTCATATCAGAGGACCTGCCAATTCAAGAAGGGACTCCCAAACTCGCGAAACCCACGAGGTTCCCAGACAATGCTTCTGGCAGCTCTTCGCTTTTCTTCCAGCTTTCCTGCGCGGTGGTGCAATGTAAGTAGTTCCTCTTGTGCAATCATCCAAGACTTATCATCACAGTCTATCTGTAGACACTGGCAGCCAGCTTGAACAACGATACACCTAGCTACAACGTAAGAGCTTGACACGCATGTGAGACCGAGACTCAGACTCTATCTAGTATGCACCTCCCATCCATTCGTAACATTGTCATTGCCGGAGAGACCGGCGTCGGGAAAAGCTCCCTCATCAACCTCATATTGGGAAGGGAGAGTGCCGAAACAGCAAATGACGTTCGTGGCGTGACCATAGGAACGGAGTGTCACGATTGGATCAAGGATACTCAGACATTCCGTCTTTGGGACACCCCTGGCCTCAGCGAAGGCTCGTTCGGCACAGTCTCCCCAAGACAAGCCCAGGATGCCCTCCGATCGCTACTTACGGAGCTCACGAGAGGAGATGGCGTCCATCTCCTCGTCATCTGTATGCGTGGACTGCCCAGAGTCACCAAAGGCATGAAGCAGACACACGACATCATCGTTCGCATCCGCGACAAGGTCAATCCATCCATCCCCCTCGTGGCTGTCATCACCGAGCTCGAGAAGAGATCGAGCCCGCCAGATATCTTCTCCTCCATGGAAGAGTGGTGGACGACCAACGTCACGATTCTTTCCGACTTCAATATGGTCTTCACGGCTCATGTTTGCGTCACCACTTTACCCGATAGCTGCTATCCCAAGCTACCTGGTCGTCGTGACTTGTGTCAAGGACTCGTTCGCCACCTCATCATCGAGGGTGTGTCACCAAAAATAGCCTGCAACGTTGTTATTGCGGGCGAAATGGGTGTTGGGAAAAGCTCCCTCGTCAACCTCGTGCTCGGTTCGGACAGGGCATTTGTCGCGAATGATGTGAGCCCTGTCACAACTACGGCGAACTGCTATGACTGGGAAGCCAATGGTCAAGCGTATCGTCTTTGGGATACCCCTGGTCTGGGAGAAGGAATACACGGGGCCGGCCTGCAAAAGCGCGCCATAGAAGCGCTGCGATCGTTGTTCGTGGACCTCAACGAGAAAGGCGGTGTCCACCTTGTCATCATTTGCTTCCGTGGCATCTCCAAGATCATGACAGCGACGAGAAGGACGTACGACCTCATCATGAAAGTCCGAAACGAGCTCAGTCTCACGACGCCGGTCGTCGCTGTCATCACAGAACTCGAGGGTCGGTCGACCACATCCCACACCGCACGCTCCATGGAAGAATGGTGGACGGCCAACGCGGGCGCGCTTTCCGACCATAAGATGTCGTTTTCCGGCCATGCTTGCATATCCACCCTCTCCGACGCCTGTTATCCCCAGATTCCCGGGCGTTATCAGCTATGCCAAGAGCTCGTGCGCAGTCTCATCATGAACCAATCTCTCCATCCGCGTACTGTACCCCCCAAAGACTTGCACGTCCTACTATTTGGAGAGACCGGCGTTGGGAAAAGTTCTCTCATCAACCTCCTCGCCGGATGGCAGATCGCATCGGTCTCGCCAGACAGCGCGCCTTGCACCCTCGACGCTTCCGAGTATCAATTCCAACTCGGCTCCACCACCATCCGTCTCTGGGACACCGTCGGCCTGGAAGAGCCTGAAAAGGGACCCACAGGCTACGTCGGGGCCATCGAAAAAGCCGTTCAGCTCATCCGCAGACTGAACGCAACGGGCGGGATCAGCCTCTTCTTGTTCTGCATACGCGGGAGTAGGGTCACCGCGACCACGCAGAGCAACTATCGTTTGTTCTACGAGGTGCTCGGGAAGAAAGAGGTGCCGATCGCGCTCGCGGTGACCCACTTGGAGCGCGAGGCCGACATGGAAGGGTGGTGGTACCGCAACAACAAGACGCTCGAGAGGAGCGGGATTCACTCGGCCGGGCACGCGTGCATCACGACGCTCGAGGGGCATCCCAAGTACGTCGAGTCGAGGGACGTGGTGCAGCGGCTGTTGTCGCACTTTGATCACCAGGGCAAGTTTTCGATGCCGTCTGAAGCTTGGATCGGGCGGGTGTTGAAAGGGTTGGGGTCGTTGGTCGACAAGAGTTTTCCGAGTCGCAAGGATTTGATTCGCATTTTGACCAAGCGGTGTAATCTGGAATCGGATGTAGCACACAAGGTGGCCGCGTGTATAGATTCTGATGGCTAGCGTCGTTGCTGTAGACTTGTCCAACGAATGTTCATTACGCACCATGGCCATTCGGCCGACGCGCATAGAAGAAACGCCAACACTGCTTTCCAACACAATACAACTAATCGCCGCTTCCTCCGGCGTTCGGACTAGGATTTGGTACCTCCCGATTCTCAAGGGGTCGAGACGAGACTCGGTCACCTGGAAACGAAGCCAACACCAGTTCCTTCGACCTCCCGGATCTCCGATATTTCCTAGTACGCACGCCGCCGACTACCGTTTCAACCACACACATTCAAAACCCGGGAGCCGAGTGACCTTTTGTGATTGTACAAGGGGAACAGCCTACGCTCATATCCGAGTCTGTTGGGCTATGTCCATGCCGTACCATAGAAAACGCGAAGTGGAGAAGTGGCTAGTTGTTGTTGTCGTTGTCGTCGTTCACTCCACCGGCGGCGGAAAAACGGACATTGCCACTCCGGGGTTTCCACGATCATTCAAGCTCAGGACTCAGATTGGAGTTGACGAGCAGCCTGATAACGAATCTTGACGACCAGGTTGGACGGTAAGCCGACCCTCTTCATAGAGCCAAAAGTTCCAAAAGGATATCCAGATTGATGAATTGTGGTGCTAGGTATGTACGTACATTCGGGAGGCCGTTCACACCTCCAGGTTACATTGCTCCAGCCACCGCCAACGGGGGGCGATGAGTCGTTATCTGGTTGGTCTGGAATATTCCTTCGACATTCCGACTCTGCCAGGCGGCATGGCGGCGGCGGCCCTCCATCGGCCACGTGTGCGGTTACAGTTACCAAAGTTGCGGACCTCTACCGCCGAATGTCATCCAGCCTGATGATTAAGGTCCCAACTTTATCACAATTCGCACAACTTTGCGATACGATCAACCTCGACAGATATTTTGTGTGTGAGTGGACACTCGTTTTGACAGCTTGCCGTCATTGACTACTGTGTCTAAAAAGATCAAGCGGACCCGGATTGGTATGATTTGAGCGGTTATATGATGCGGGTGCAGTCCCGTAAGGATAAATCATTTTGCCTTCCAATTTGCCAGGCAAGGTACTCAGTGTTGACGAGACCCTTGAACTTCCCAAGCGCTGCCAGGTCGGTGACCGCATCATATCAAATCCCATGTTCCCACTGGCCGATTTGGCTCCGCACCCAACGACGCCATACCTATCAAGCTTTGACAGGAAATCATGTGATCCATCATCGTGATCCATCCCCAATGTAACAAAAACAGTAGACGTCTTATCGTCCCCAATGTGCCTACCTCTGACAGGTGGCTCTGAGTCAGCGTTCATTTTTCACCAAGTCTGGTCATCACTCCCTATGATGTTCTTTTCTCATGTCCCCGTTGCCACGGGTACCTGTGACAATTGCTGTCCTACTTGTTTTCGGGCGGCCAACGTTGAGCCCATGAGGTACACAGATCACTCGGCTAGCGTCATCGCAAAGAACCCATTCCACGTACAATCTTTTTCCTTTCATGCATCAATTTCCCAAGTTGCATGAACCGAGGGCCACCGCTCGAACCAGGACCACGCAGTGCTGACTCAATCACAAGCTGAGTCCCTTGGCACCTTCCTTCCTACCAAGCATTCGCGCCGGGGTTGCAAGTTTCTTTCCCCAATCCCTTCGAGTCCCTGCCGCAAGTCTTCCGGGATCACTTCCACTCTGACGCATTCCAGTCGACATTTCCCCCGCCTTTCGTTAGCAGCCTTGTCCAACTCCAAGCTGCAATTCCTCCTATCAATCAGATATCCTCCCTGTCCGGCAGCTTTTCAAGGAATGTTCCAGATCTGTTCCCACTTCCATCGCCGACAGCTACCTCGAGTACCACCTTCCTTTGCCGTTGTTTATCTACATGCGACACAGTCTTGGACGAGAGTATTCGAGCATTACGTCTCCACCTCAAATTAGAACATCAATTCCGCGGTCCAGCGAGAGGTTCCGTTCAATGTCCGTGGGGGGAATGTAAGAGAGGGAGACTATTCCGCGGCACATCATCACGCTTCACCAAAGTGAACTGCCCTCGATGTGGCAAGAGTCTCTCTCGTCAAGACGTCCGATACAGTCACGCAAAAGTGTGTCAAGGGCAAGCTGCTTCCGAGCTGCGTACCGGCGTGTCTATTGCGAATGCGCCTTCCACCACCTTGACTGGGCTCAATCTTTTCTAACCAAAATGCGAGGTCCGCTGCACGGCGTCGCGATCTGCCCCTGGTTTCCCTCTTTCCTCTTCATCTCCGATATAACAACAATTCCAGGCTGGGCCTCACACATGACCATTGCTATTTTTAACCAAGTCATCCGGACACGCTCCACGCGTTCTGGTCCTACCTCTGGTTTTGTTCCCCTACCAACTTTTGGTAGCCAGGCTTGCTGCGTTCTCCGCGCTCGCCTGAGATCAGTCGTAGCGAGTGGTGTTGATCATCCCTCATTTCCAGGCTCGCGCTCGACGCGATATACCTGAGGCTTCACCATGCCTAAGCTGACGCTCAATGCGATATGCCTTAGGGGTGAGGTCATCCATAGCCAGCATTCATTGATGGCAGCATCGGATTTCCACGTTGCCAGACTCGCGCCCATGCAACCCGGCGTTGGATTTCTTGATTGATTACCCCTGGTTTCCAGGCTCGCGCTCGACGCGACGTACCTGAGACCTCACCATGTCACTAGACTGACGCACAATGCGATATGTCTTAGGGGTGAGGTTATGCATAGCCAGCATTCATTGTTGGTTATGTGAAATTGCGCTCAAGGCCGCTTCATATGATGTGACCAGCATATGCTTTGTTGTGATGTTCGGTTGCCTTGCGCTTAATGCGATATGTCCGGGGGAGGTTGATGGTGTCTCTGACAAGGTCCACACATTTGACATGTGTGGGGTATCACAGTTGGCTAAACACCGGCTTCCTACCTGGAGTCGAATGTTGACGCTTCCGCTGCCTGTTTCAGGGTTGGTTACACGTGCGGGAAGCGTTTCCTAGTAGTCACTCTATATGAAGATAAGTCGCAATTATGTAGTTTGGGGTTGGCTATTTCGCGTGGGCCGGATACACCCGTAGTATTATTTCTTGACAATCGACATCCCTGCAATCGAATCATAAGTATTGACAATGATTGCATGTGAGAGAAAACTTGGTAATGGAGGTTCGAGTGGCAAATGAGTTGTCGCACCTTTGCTCTGCAAATGATTTCCCTCGACCTACTACTACTTATGCCGAAAAACAAACGTGCTGTGCACGCTCCCATTGGCCGGGAGGTCACGTGACTTGGGGTTCCCTCAGGTCGGCCGTGCTCACTGCCGCTTACCTAATCCTGGTGAGCACGGTCGAGCTCGAGCATGGATGGGGCGACGGGCGGGACACGACAGCGGGGAAAAATTCAATAAAAATTCTCTGAACACTCCTTACATACAGTACTGTCTACCCGGATAGACACTTGACCTGCTCGACTGTGCGTGGCCTCGCAAT
>JBBPJL010000979.1:0-12038 GCA_038088675.1 Xanthoconium separans
CGTTTCAATGCAGAAAGGATCCTGATCTGTTGGCATTGCGAGAGCAGGGGCAGTCGTGATGATGTTTTTTAGGGAATCGAAAGCTGTTTGGCAAGACTCATCCCAAATGAAGTCTTTTTTATCTGATGTTAAAGCGTTGAGGGGACGAGCAACGCTGGCAAAATTCTGAACGAATCGTCAATAAAAGTTGAGGAATCCCAAAAAGCCATGTAATTCTTTTCGTGTTTTTGGTACAGGCCAATCTAGAATCCCTTTCACTTTCGTTTGATCCATTTTCACTGTGTTATGACCGACCACGAGTCCGAGATATTCAGTTTCTATTTGTTCAAACTCGCATTTGGTATGTTTTAGGAACAATTTGTTATTGTGTAATATTTGTAGTACTTCGCGAACTATTTTTTGATGTTCCTCCAGTGTAGCGGTGAAGATCATGATATCATCCATGTAGATTACTACCTTTCCCTTACTGATGAGATCTCTGAATAGATGATTCATCATCGTTTGGAAAGTAGCAGGGGAATTGGTTAGGCCAAAGAACATAACGAGTGGTTCGAATAACCCGCGATTAGTTCTAAACGCCGCTTTCCATTCGTCGCCATCAGCCATTCTAATGTTATTATATCCCCATCGAACGTCAAGTTTAGTGAAAAACTTTGCTGATTTTAATTTGTCGATGAGTTCGGAGATTAGTGGTAATGGATATCAATTTTTGACAGTGATGTTATTCAATTTTCGATAATCCTGTACTGGGCGTAATCGTCCATCTTTCTTCTTTACAAAAAAGAATGGCGAGGCAAATGGTGACTTGGATGGTTGGATACGTCCTGATTTTAGGTTTTCTTCCAGGAATGCATCCAATTCTTTTTGTTCGTCGAGCGTCAGATTGTATGTTTTGCAATCTATCACGTGGTTTCCTGGGAGAAGTTTGATCACGTGATCCCAAGGTCAGCGGGGTGGCAATTTGTCGAAATTTTCTTTTGCGAACACATCCTTATAATCGTGATAATGTTCTGGTACGACTTCTTCAAATGTTTGTTTGCCTTTCTTTTTACCTGCTTCGATTGCTAAATCCGTTGATAACGTTCTGATATAGTCGTCAACATTAATCTTAAATACTCGCTCGGTATTTCCTTCATCGGTACTTGGATCCTCGTCATCGTCTACTGGAATCAATGCGGGGAGATGATCGTTCGCACAGGTAAACTTTATTGCCTGTTTTTGCCAATTGATCTGAGGATTGTGGACCTTTAGCCAATCGTAGCCTAGGAAGATCGGATGTGTACTCAGACGTGTTACCGCTAGAGCAAGTTGTTCCTGATGATCTTGTATAGACAATTCGGCTATTGTAAATCCATATATTTCGCCTCCCTTGTTCATTGTGCCATCAGCGTTGTAGACAGGGATTGTGACCGGTAATTTATTTACAAGAAGTCCGTGTTCTTTCACGAACGACTCGTCGATAGCAGATCCGCTACATCTGGAATCTATGAGTGCAATTGTGTCGACTTTGGATCCATCTGGTTTGTTAATTGTGATTTTGGTTTCTAATGAATCCTTTGATCGTTTTCTTTTTACAAATCGAGGTTTATTTTGGAGATCTCGCAACACAAGGTGTGCTTCAAGACTACTCATTTCCTTGATTTGTTTTACAAGTCGCTCATTGACTTCGGGTAAACGTAATTCATGTACGAAGCTACGTAAGTGTTTTTCTACGCGTGCTTCGTCGATATTATCGGCTATCTTTTTGATCCATTGTACGGACCAGGGATCGACCGTGTTCAACCATGTGGGATTAGCCTTTTTAATGGTTGGTAATGGCGATCCTTGTTCTCTTTTTAGGATCGTTATTTTTTTAGGTTGTTCTGATTCGCAGCGCACTGCAGCTCGTGGTTTAGGTTCAACCTTTCTTGTGGGTTTTGAGTCGCTCTGGCGCACAGCAGCCAGACATTGTTCATTCCCTTTTTTGTTCTCATCGTTTGTTACTTCATCGAGGGGTAACATGGAGAATGGATTTATTGATGAAATAGGTAGGGGTTTCGTAGTGCAACGAGTATCTACTGGGCCTTTGGAACACCCTTGTTTCCTTTCAATTTTGTCCATCGCCTTTGCTAATTGTTTGGCTGTCGACCATTTAATGGTGATACCTTTGAATTTGCATTTGCGTATTTGTTTAGCTTGGCAAATAGATACCTTTTTTGTCAGCTGAGGATTTGATGACACAGTTGTCTCTGCGACTTTTGGTTTTGGAACATTGTCAGTTCAACACCATCCCTGGCTATCAATCCAACGGGCGGTTCCTTTCTTTCTTCTCTCAATGTCGAGAAGAATTCCTTCTGCCTTGACCATGGCTTCCATCCATTTGTCAAGGTCTTCCTTTTCAATTAAGTCAGGTTGTGAATGTTCTACGAATTCAACAACCTCATTTCGACCACCGCAACGGAGATAGTCGATCATGTTGCGAATGTGCAACTTGTCTTTGAAATTGTATTCGGCCATGAGGGCCAAATGTCGGAATTGGACAAGGAAATCATGGGTCTGTTCCTTTGACCCTTGTTTGATGTGTTGGAGTTTGTAATCCGCCTCCTTGCAGGCTTCCTTGGGCAAGAAAGTGTCGGCGAGTTTGTCTGTGAACTCGTCCCACAATAATCGAGCTGGGTTTGTTTGTGTAACATACAGGTCAGTGAACCTTCCTGCAGCATTGTCGCCTCTCATGAAGTTGAGGGCGATCATGACTTTTTGACAATCTGATGGTTCTGCATCGAATCCGGCAAGATAAAGGAGGAGCATCCTCCACCACTGATGATACTTGGCTGGTGTACCATCGTATTCTCCTGGTTTACTAACACAGGATTTGCCAATGCCTTGCGTTGAGGGCGCGGCAGTGGGTTGTCTTGGTTGTATCGGAGTTGAGGCACGAGGAGTGGGAATGCGTATCTGAGGAAATGGAAAGGAGGGAGATTGGAACAGTGGCATAACACCTTCTGTTCCAGGGAAGCGTTGTCGTGTATCTTGCCATCGTTTTATGGCGTATGCGAAATGTGTTGCATCAGTGTAAACGATAGGTGGAGATGACATTTGTCTATGCGGTCATAACCTAGGTACTTTGTTCCTTGGAAGTCAATTCCCAAAGTACATCGGTTGTATGGGGAACAGGGATGCGCATTGCCTTGTCCGAGTTGCTCAAAGTGAGACTTACACCGGTAGCACAGAGGGCTGAGTGCGGGAAGGGGTTACTAGAAAAAGAAAAGGGGCACGGGCGTTTGATGTGCGTGGACTGAGGTAGGCCTGAAGGAGACCGGGGATGCCTGGCTACGGCAACGGATAGCGTTCCGCTAAGACGACGTGACATTAACCGGTAATCACACGAACCGGTGAGTGCGACGGATCAGGCCAACTCAATCCCTAGTGCACTATGGGATAAAGAGCAACGTTATCCTAATTTGTTACGCTGGACGGGCGTATATGCAACAGTTGGACGGGTTGTTTTCCCATACACGTCAGGTGTGTATGACCGTTTCCCTTAACCCTAGGACCCGGGTATGAATGCAAACTTGTTGAGAAGAGCCCCAACAGCTATAGGGTGTCTCCCGTAGTGGGCAGGCCTATGCTAGTGTACGCGTCAGTACGGGGATACTCGCAAAGAGTGCGTGCGCAAGCGGTATAGAGAAAGCGGAGAAGAATACAGACAGCAACGTGAAAAGCAACGACTGAAAGGCTGAGATATGAGAGTGAAGGAGGAGTCGAGGATTGAGAGATAGTTTCGGAATAATGTTAGGAACACACTCAATCGGCGACTCGAAGGGAGCGCACTTGGAAAGAGCGAATATTAACTATTCCGAAACTAGAGACTACTGTACAAAATGTCCCTACTTATATACTACTTTACATGTGTTGTACATGAGGTTTGAACAAGGTAATCGTGAGGTATGATGTCATCATGATGTCATGGTCTGGAACAGACTAGATTTGTGATATGAGACAGAGTGAAGATGTGAATGATATGAAGGAAGGAAAAAGTCTTTACATAGCTATGGCCAGGGGCATGGTCGGACTGAAGGGCGAAAGCAAACGAGGGGAAGTAACGCATGTCCATTTGTAGGAATACCATTGCAAGGTTGACGGAGGGTGGATGTACAACGTCGTCGCACGCGTGTTCCTATACATATGTGAGGATGGAATGTTCGCCTGTGATCAAGACTCTAGGAAAGTTGGATGTGCATTGAGTTGACGGTGTTCTCCCTCGCAACCGTGCAAGTCTGATGTGTGTTGGATTGACACAGCGTTCTCCCTCTTCCCGAGGTCGGTGTATCACGGTTCCAGCGCAGGTCATCGAGTAAAGTAAGTAACATCAGCGGATTGGATTACTGATGAAATTCGTCAAGTGCACCATCAATGACTGTCGGTTACCAGCTAAACACCGATCGGCGGGATACAGCACGCGCAGAAATGCACGAGGAATGGTACACAAGGCAAGTCGGGATGCCAGAGGTAGCGGAGGGTGTACTTGTGGGAACGGGAGAGTGGCCTCACAGCGCTGGCAATAGTAGTATACCTCTTTGCCGCCGAGGAATTCAAATGCCATGGGGCATTCATGTCAGTGACCAGATGCAGAATCCGATCGGGCGAACTTGACCATTCAGTCTGCAATTGGAGGAAACGAAACCGAGCGAGCGTGAAACAATGTGAGGTATCGTTGTACCCGTACATATGCCATCTCCATCTTCAAACGCGTGGTGTTCCACCCATCGGTGCCGATGATCAGCGATCAATAGTGAATGTCCGAGTCTGGTAGCATTAGAATGTAGAAATTCCAGGCCTATTGCAGGCCAACGTTGAACATTCAAGAAGGAAGCTACTTACGTGACCACGACATTAAACGTTGGTTCTTCATGAAATTGGAGTGCACCTGAGTCGTAGGGATTGCTTGCGGTCTCCGTCGTGCGGAACGGACTTTTGTGGCGTTGAATCAAGTTCGTGGCGCGCTCGTACTCTACCAGCCTATAAGGATCGGGGACCACGTCATGCACCAGCTGTAGAGGTCCTTGTCTCCCTCTGATGATCAGCACTGGGTACCGTATGTAAAGTTACGTCGGTGTCCAGGCACTATGGCCAGTGCTTATGTTCATTGGCTCTTCAAAGCTTCCTGTCCCCTCAGGGGCAGATGTTGACATAAATAGTTGCGTGGATCCGAAGGCTATCGGTGCCGCCCTACAGGAAAATAATCATTGATCCTATCAGGCTTCACCGGTGACCACGACGGCATCGTGATTCTAGCGTGAACGTACCCGGACAGTGTGGGCCGACACAAGACGCGTTTCAAATGCGGCCCGAAAGGACGACACTGCGGACGAGGTGGTTGAATTCGGCTGACAACGTCTGGCATGGCATCATCACGAGGACTTGAAGATGTTTATTTATAGACACCGTGCGGCATGAAGCACATGTATGCCATCACAGCGGGAGTCTCAGCAGATCTGCTGTGTTATGAAGTCGTCTGCCTCGACTTATGCGACAATACCTCGAGCGTCGGATTGTTCACCTGTCACCTGGTGAGACTCGAAATTTTCATGCTATATCACATGATTCAAACTTCATGATTGTCCATGCGGAAGCACGACTGGCATCATCCCCAATTACCCTATAACCCCATCAACTCCTGCACCTTGTTTATAACCTTGAACTGTTTAGCTCTGAACGTGTCGTTCGTTAACCTCAGCACGTTCGGATCCTCAAAGGTCAAAAGCAGGGGACTATCGCGGTCGTATTGAGGCCAGGAGATGTTCGCCAACAGGGACAGAACAGCTCCAGAAGGATAACCAGAAGGAGTGACGTTGGGATCAAGGTTGTTCGCGAAGTTGACTGTGAACACGGGTGTTAATTGGATGGATGTACGGACAGATGAATTACTCACTGATGGCATCAGTGCCAACCCAATCAGACTTCCCAGTGATGTCAAAAAATGCCTGGAGGTCGGTTCCGTGGAAGGATCCTAGGGTTGGAATAGCTTTGTTTCTCTTCCAGACTTTAATATAAATAATTACGCGTCTCGTACTTATCAATGGATGGACTGGAACTCACGATAGCTCCAGACATTTTTTGTGCGAGATAGATGGTGCAGTGTGTAACGCCGTAGAGCCTGGAAGTAGAAATCGCCCTGGAATGATGAAATTCGCTTATATTGGGGTCTAGTGAAAGTCAATAGAGAAAGGGTCGTAGATGGGCCGCGACGTCACGCACGTTAGAGTATCATTTTTCCCGACATCGTATGGAGATCCCTGGCAGAAAAAAGTTATTATCGCACTATGGTGAAAGCAATACTTGGTATTCACCGAAGTGGGATCCTCTGGGTAGACATCGACAACCTCCTGGATATCTTCCTCAGGAACACCGACGAGGAAGCTAACAGATTGGATGTCTCGTGAATAATACCGCCCAGGGCATAGTTATACAGCTTACTTGGACTGGAGGTACGTTATGAACTCCTCATTCGTGCTGTTGTGGTGTTAGCAGTGAATACCCGGATGGCTGGAAGGTTCGTGCTCACGTCACATTCAGGCTAGTGAGTGAGAAAAGCCTGAAGAAATAATATATTTTAATGTCTATCGCAACGTCTCTATGAGGCAACTCACGTTCCCTCATCATCCGTGTCCCCGAGGATAGCAGGCACCTACCAAGTGTTCAGACATCGCGATCTCGGAGTCTGGTTACATAAACTTACCTGCATATATTTACCTTGTTTCACCGACTGTCTAGTCGACTGCTTCAAGAAGATGCCGTCAACCAGCGGTCCCCACGAAACATTGCCCGCTTGATAAGAAAATATGGAAGGCGTTTGTAAAATAGCGTTGTATATCGATTCGTACGGCGCTTGACGAAGACAGTCCAATGTGTCGCTAGCCGTAGTGCAGTTTGTTTGCGCCAGAATAAAGTCGTAATTTCCTTGAGCCCGAGGAGAGGCGATGTCAGGATTTGGGATTACAAAACCAGAATCCTGGGTTTCGTTAACACACAATGAGTAGCGCGGGTGATGAACTATACCATGACCACTCCTTGGAAAAGTCCTTCTGACTGTCCGTCAAAAGCAACCATCTGTAGCATTGCAGACATTCCACCAGCGCTCTCGCCCCATCTAGAAAAAAAAAGTTCAGCTCGACTCGAAAGCATTTAGCTTGCTTCACTCACATAATTACCTGCTGCGAGTTTCCTCCAAACAGGCAAATATATTTTTGGACCCATTGGAGGGCCAAACGTTCTGAATGGCCGTTCGATACACCATATAGTGAGTAGTAGACGGGTACGTACGATCATAAAGCCCGAAATTCCCGAGTCCTGCTGCTTGCACTTCTTTGCCACCAAGGAATCCGAATGCTATTCCGTTGACTCGTCAGAGGCTCGTTAGAGTTTAATTTGATAGTGTGACGACGTGCCATTCAATCGGTAGTTGAAGGAAACAAAGATGACGGGCGTCTTCAAACCCATTGAACGCGAGACGACCTGGGTACCATTATACCCTGACGCATCCCCAGTTTCAAAGCCACCTAATCCCTGAATGAGTTTCAAATCAATCAAGAGTTTAGGGAGGTACCGCCGTATATCCACTATACTCGGGGGTGAGATCATGCTGACCCGAAACCGGACGATTAACTCACGACAACAACAGGAAGATCAGCTCCAGGAGGGACGCTCGCGGGTTTCACGACATTGAGATACAAACCTATAAGTCTTGTGTATGAGCGAACGATTTACCGTCCATGAGATATGCAACTTACAGTCCTCTGTATCGTTGGATACCAACGTAGTAGGCAACAGTTCTTCGATGTATGGGAGTACACCTCTGATTGCAGAGTTATTAAAAAACGACCCCGGAGTGAGTTGCTGAGGGCAAGAATTGCCAAACCAGGTTGCGTTCCGAACGCCAGAGAATGGTTGCGGAGGAACAGGATTGTTGAAGCGAAGT
Source organism: Xanthoconium separans (assembly GCA_038088675.1). Classification (NCBI taxonomy): domain Eukaryota; kingdom Fungi; phylum Basidiomycota; class Agaricomycetes; order Boletales; family Boletaceae; genus Xanthoconium; species Xanthoconium separans. The sequence goes on from JBBPJL010000979.1 coordinate 7,958, forward strand.
TGCCCCACTCTGTGATAGGATTAGACAGGCAAACGTGCGATTGTCCTGAGAACTCACGGTGGTTGTGCAAAAGGAATTCCAAGGAACGATTCGGTGTCCCCGGCAGAATTCAATCCCTGGAATGTGCCGTAGTCTAGCGTGACCATAGGTGCACCCACTGCCCTACAAGTGGGCACATTGGAAATGAGAACGAGCGCTTGGAGAAAGAAAGTGATGGAGTGGATTAGCACCATCTAATATGTGAATGTTCTGGGGCAGATTACCTGTTCGACCAGGCTGCATCATACTGTCGTATTTATGACATCCTGTATCCCCACTGTGGCACCGCGGCTGGGAATTACGGTATTCAGACGTTCAAATCTGAGGGTAGCACATGGCAGCATCAAACGTCCCAGTTGGACATGAAACCGTCGAGAATGTCGTAATCCCAACTGATGGGGCGAGTACCCTGTGTCTAGGATGCTGAAACGGCGAACCCGTGCAGGAAGTCAAGGTAGTGTGACCGTATTGGGTGACCTCGAGAGGAATGTTAGCTGACCTTCGTTTCGAATCCCTAGTACCGGCGATGCATCAGTGTCTCAACGTGCAGCGAAAGGAAATATCCTCGGGGTTACTACCCAGCTTTCCCATGCACGGGCCGAATATCAATTTCATTGTGGTGCACCGCGTCATATGCAGCGCGTACGCGTTTCAGCCTGTCGCTCGCATAAAAAGGATTTAAAATTTTGAAATGTCGACAATAGACATATCAAATGAACCTTGCATTCAGCTAGGACACGTTAATTTGAAGGAACGGCCGACGTGAAAGGAGTAATAGTGACTTCCCGTTAAGATTCAAGACGACCGTGATTGAGCTTAGTTGATCCCGGGAGTGAACATTTTGATAACTGTCGCTTTGCATTTCGGCTGTCGATTATGGCCAGGCACGAGCACGAATTGCTGGGTGATCCCTTCCTTTGGTACTGAGCCGCTTGACTACTGAAGCAAGCAGCAACTCGCAGCGACTGAAATTGCTTAGTAAGCAACGCGTTGACAGGGACGTACTGACAAATGGGTATATAGCTGTATCATACGTACGTAGTTTCGGGCTGCTGAAGGTCGAAGACACCATGCAGTACGATCTGCAGCGCGCCCAGTTTGCATATCTCTGCCTGTCACACATTCATCTCGCGGCCATGCAGTTTAGGTTCCATTCTGTGACTGGGACGATGACTAGGCTATGGATGATGCATAGCCCTAGGTTCTGCACGGGTGACACCGCGGGTCGGAGAGCTTGCACCGTACCCGCACCCGTTACGGGTACTGGTAGACACTGACCTGTCGATCCGACGGTGTGCTCGGGTCCAACGGTCAGATCAAGGAAGTAATGAATTATGGACAACAAAATGTACCATCATAAAGTATTTACTGCTCGTCTCGTCTCTCCACTCGCTGGTACCGTGTCTTCCGTGACAACTAAATCAAACCTTTTCCAGGCGCATCACAATCGAAGACGATATTCGACGTGGTCCTTTAGCGCCGCCCTCATGTCATGCCGTCGTATATAACGTCATCGTCATCGTCGACGTGCCCATGACAGTGGAGATGGCGGCGGCGACGTCGTGGTGGTAGTAAGTGGCATGGGCACCATTTGTCGCCATGCACGTTGCATTGCGCCAGCATTATTGTGCACGTTACGCTTGTTGATGGTAGGGGGTGTAGCGGTGGTGGCACGTTGTCATGCATATCGGGTGGGCGCGCAGTCGTGACAACGTCATGATTATTTCACTGCTGATCCCGTGACGTTGTCGTGGTTGCAATATTGTCGTTTCTGCAAGGGGACTGTGGGAAGGATGAAAGTGGACAGGGTACGCGCACATCAGGGTGTGTTGGCGATTGGTCATGCCAACATCGTGGTCACGTCGTCGTCACTGCAAGAGGGTCGTGACTGTGGGGAGGATGAGGGCAGGGCGCATGCATTAGGCGATGTCAGGAGGGCAACCGGTCACAAAAACCTCAGGGTGACTGCGCTGTCGTGATCCCCACGGACGAAGCACGTGTGCCCCATACCAGAATATGGGAATGCCGATGGCAGACGAAGTGGTAAGATGAGGGCGGGCAAGGTACATGGACATCAAACCAGACTGATAGGAATGAGGTGATGGCGGGCGATGCACGATTGCGCTCACGCATGTCAGGAGAATCATGGGCCGCGCGTGTCAGTGGCAAGTCAGACGTGGATGTTGGGACAAGGAACGGACGGATTGCAAACAAGACCGGGACGAGGTCCATACTGTATGATGGTTGCTAGAGGCCCAGTGGTTTCGAGGTCGACTCCTGAGGTTGGGTTATTGCGCGTCGGAGCTCGAATAAGTTTCACCTGAGGTGGAGTAACTTGGCCGTCTCACGCTGGTGCCAAGTGTACTACTATCCTATCCAGTAACTTCGGCAGTCAACAACTTCGGCAGTCACACAGTGGTCACGAATGGTCACGGTTGGTCACATAGCCCGAAATTAAACTCAGCTTGGACCACTGCAGTGTATAAACCATGTTTGAGTCACGCTTTCCCACTGCTCTGGCTACTTCGACCACTCGACCTGCGAAGGCGAAGCAGCCGCCCCATCCCCGCACAGCGCAGGGGAGCCCGCGAGACGGCGCGGACACGGCAGATTGAGCAAATTTCAAACTCAGCCGCGGCACAGTTCGGCAGGTGACACCAAGGTGACTTTCTGTGTGACAATCCCATTTCACGTATCTCGCTCAATTCTGCATCAATCGTGCCCGTTCAAGTTCGCTCGACTCTAGAATATACCACAAGTGATAGCTATCTTTGTGGACAATGAAAAAAGTAAAGTTTTGCAAATGTGCCGAAGTTAGTGGGAGTGCCGAAGTTACTGGATAGGATAGTACTGAAGATGCTGCCGGGAGATGCCGTTGGGTTGCCACTACTATAAAATAGGGGCTTGAATCCACAAATCTACTCACAAGCGCAAACGCAGTTAACTTGCATTAGTTTCGGAGATGAGGATGGCAAATCGTCTCGAGCTGCTCAAGGCAGAGTTGGAAGATATTGAAGACATCTTAAAAGGTACCAAGAAATCAGTATGTCGCATATTGTTGCATGTGTTGATAACCGCGAGCTCAAAGTTGTCGAACAAAAGCTAACAACTGGCGACCGGATCTACGCAGTGATAATATCTGCCGAGACCACCCGTCGATTGTCTGAGCGAGGAAAAGGATCTTTCCTATTTGACGCTAGAAGAGTGAACTTTTTGGTGGTTGATCATAACAAGAAATGGCTGCCGTTTGGAGTATCAGCACGAACGAGGGCTTGTCTGAAGTCGACGAGGCCGCTATTTTTGCGGTCTTCCTTGCCCGCCACTTCAACAAGACAGGATCTGTATCTCCATCTCTTCACTTTGCCACCGAGATGCACGTTCGTGCAATAGAAGCTCAGTCTTCAAAGACGATTCTATCTATTTTGTCATTACATCCGATAGGTATACCAACCTCACGACGATAGTCAAAGCCCGATCTCATCAGCATATGGCAATGTCTTGACATCGCCAACAACGACAAACGTCGGTGTGGCTGCGGTGAGCTCGGAGATGGTCTACGAAAAAAAGAACAGTCAACGGTCGAAAGACGCAGATACCTGGCAAGACGACTGACCTTGGAGACGGCAGCCGCATCAACCTTGTCCAGCGCGGCCAACGTGCTCTCAATAGAAGCGTTCACATCCGAGAAAATCTTGGTGCTAATGGCGTCCACGAGACCTTCCCTGCCCTCGATAGCAGCAGCAGCACCGAATTTTGCACGTGCAACGGCGGTCTTGAGTTCGTCTGCGCTGAGGGGCTTTTTCAGTTTTGCAACGACAGCCTTGGCGGCATCAGCAACACTCTTTGTATCAGGGCCCTGGACCAGAACGCCGGTCAAGACCGCATCGGAATAAGGAAGGTGGACTGAGGTGACGGTTGCAGGGGAACGGGCGGCGGGCCACTTGAGTGACTGAGTTGGTGCGATGTGCGCGTTGATGACAGAGAGCGCGGGTGACGATGCAGTGGTACCAAACCCAATGAAAGCCGTCTGGGGACCCTCGTG
>JBBPJL010000980.1:0-12034 GCA_038088675.1 Xanthoconium separans
AGTGCTTCGACCACCTTCTCTAATCACGTCCTGCTCAGCTCCCAGTCTGTGGCTCGCCTCAATACCTCATGGTCCAACAATCCCAAAACGGGTCCGCGAAGGAAAGGAAGGGAAGGTTTCGGAGGTCGAGATGACCTTGAGGAGAGTCGCAGATATCGGGGGAGCACGAGAGAGGACGTACGTGGCGAGTACGAAATGGTGTTTGACGTTAAAGACATTCCATCATCATCACACCTACGAGGGGACCGCAGCAGGCGCCGGGATTGGTCCCCGGAACGCAGACGACGGTCCCGGTCCCGATCGCCTGTGCCACGTCACAGCAGGAACCGGCGGCCATCTCCGGACCATCGCGGCGGTCGTAGAACCTAATCCCGGGAAAGCTGTTCATTTGTTTACGCTTGTTAGTTAAACAATATCGATGATCACATCCCCTGTCTAAGGCTGTCTTGGAATTCGGACTGGCATAGCCAAGTATGTAAGTGTCAAGTCATCTTCCCCTTCATTGATTCCCCCAAGATTCTGCTGCCACGCTAGGCCTTTGTTTCCCTCGGACCCTATAAAGCTACCCTTCAGCACAGCGTACCACATTGTCACGCTTGACGTCCGACCACCACCATGACGGTCTCCGACCGCGAGTCGTACTCAGAGGACGCCGACGTCTTTCTCGAATCCGCAGACGGCGTCAAGTTCTGTGTCCATCGTTGCATCTTGGCCGCTGCATCCCCTTTCTTTGAACATATGTTTGCTCTGCCCCAACCCCATCCTCACAGCAAGGAGCATATTCCAGTGATCCCAGTGTCGGAGCACAGTTCCACCGTTAGCACTCTGCTCCAGCTCATCTACCCAGAACCAGACCCGGCCATCACATCATTGGACGAGCTGGTCATCCTTCTCACCGCATGTGTCAAGTACGACTTCTTGGGCCCTATAGCCGCCCTGCGTAGAGAACTCTTGTCACTTCGTTTCCTACAGGACAGTCCCACTCGTGTGTACGCAATTGCCAGTCGCTTCGACTTCGAGGATGAAGCTCAAGTCGCGTCGCGGCACACACTCTCTTGCAACATCCTCGACTCCCCTCTATCTGATGACCTCAAATATATCTCTGCGCATGCCTATCATCAACTTTTGGTGCTTCATAGAACACGTGCTGAAGCTGCACAAGCACTGTTGAAGATACCGCAGGACGTTAAATGCATGCAATGTTCTGGACCATTTTACGGCGCTTTCGTCCCACCAAAGTGGTGGAAAGAGTTCGAGAAGCTGGCGAAGGAGGAGCTTTCTGTACGACCAACGACGGACGTCATCTTCAGCCTGCCATTCTTCAGACGAGTTGCCCAAGAATCGGGATGCATTCGATGCGCTGGGAGCATTCTTGACGCGCATGCGTTCCTTGCGAGTCTCAAGAAACAGATCGACGACCTTCCTGCTACGATATGAGCCATGTACTTTATTTCTAATACATTCATTCATTCATGATCCTATTTTGATTGTACTCCCCGATTTACGATTCCAATTAGCTTGGATCTAGTTCTTTCAACTAGCTGGCTTTCATACTACCGCAACTCAGGCTCTAGATCAATATTCAGATATTGTATGTAGCTGTCATATCTTTGCCTAATCACAACTAGTACTCTACTGCCGCTACCGTTGGCATTATAAAGTGCGTGATCCTGGGCAAGATCCGTTCGCGGCTGAGCGCTGAATCGTGAGAGAACCGTTCAAGCCAGTCTAATGACCATGACCACGCCACAGCTTGCCTCATTCAAAGTGCCGGTTGTCGACAATGAACCGATGGTGAGTAAATGAACGTTGTTCAATCTCGTTCGATCGTTCATAAGAGGTCAGAGGAGCTATGCCGTGGGCTCACCAGAACGGAGAGACCTCGAGACTACCTTGAGAGAGATGGAACAGGAACTCCCTTTCGAAGTACCTTGTGTTGTCAATGGCAAAGAGGTTTGGACTCGAATGTAACATATCACAACTCTTTTCTGAATTCATCTGACGGGTCAGATCAAAACTGGAAGACTAGCGAAGCAACTTATACCATCGGATCATGCCAGGCATCTGTGTATCTACCATGAAGCAGACGAGGCTACGGTCACGAACGCGATCGAAGGAGCCCTTGCCGCAAAGGCAGAATGGGAGGCCTTGCCATGGTGTGACAGGGCTGCCATCTTCCTCCGTGCAGCGGAGCTTGTTAGCGGCAAGTATCGCTATAAGCTGATGGCGGCCACCATGCTTGGTCAAGGCAAGAACGCCTGGCAAGCTGAGATTGATGCTGCTGCCGAGGTGCGCTGCCTTCGACATGATAGATGTTTCCTGCTGGCTCTGATCTTGAACAATAGTTAACCGATTTCTTCCGTTTCGGTGTGAAGTATGTGGAGGAGCTTTATGCTCAGCAACCATCCAAAAATGCACCTGGATCCTGGAAGTGAGTCGGTCGAAGACCTTTTATTCAACTTTTCTCTTACTATGACCTTTAGCCGTGTCGAGTATCGAGCACTCGAAGGATTCGTCTTAGCGGTCTCTCCATTCAACTTTACCGCCATCGGAGGAAATCTTCCCGGAGGTCAGCCTCATTTTTCTTCGGTGCTAACTACATTTTGAACTCAATTCTGTTCAGCACCCGTTTTGGTGGGCAACGTCGTGGTTTGGAAACCCTCCCCTGCTGCCACTTATTCGAATTATCTCGTCTATCAAATCCTCACCGAGGCCGGTATCCCTCCTGGTGTCATCCAATTTGTACCTGGGCCACCTCCCGAGGTCGTGGCGCAGGGCATTGGACACCCCAATTTTGCAGCATTGCATTTTACCGGGAGCACCTTTGTATTCAAGAAGCTCTGGAAGGATATTGCTGCGAACCTTGATAAATACAAAACTTACCCGAGGATTGTTGGTGAAACTGGCGGAAAGAACTTCCACATCATTCACAAGTCAGCAGAAATGCGTAACGCTGTACTCCAGACTATCAGGGGAGGGTTCGAATACCAAGGTAATCACACATTTCGTTGGGTTCAGGCCAAAAGACTTGAACGCACTGCAGGACAAAAGTGCTCTGCGCTTTCTAGGTTGTATGTTTCTTCTTCTATCTGGAACGGTGGATTCAAAGATCAGTTCTTGACCGAAATCGCGAAGATCAAAGTTGGTTCTGTCCTAGATTTCACTCACTTCGTGGGTCCTGTCATGTAACATTTCATTACGATCACATCTGGCCTGCGTTTACAAATGATTCATTTCAGTGGTCGGCTAGCATACGACAGGATTCTTGGTTATATCGAGAAGGCAAAAGTTGCTGGAGGTGAAATTTTAATCGGAGGATTTGGTAGGTTGCTGAGCGATGGGTGTCTCAGTGATAAGCATCAACCATTGTATTTTCAGGTGATGACTCCAAGGGGTTCTTCATTCAGCCAACGGTTATCTTGACAAAGGACCCACGGTCAGTAACCATGACTGAGGAGATCTTTGGTCCCGTTATTACGGTAATTATCATGCAAGTTTAATAGAACACACTGGAAACACACTGTCATACAGGTCTACGTATATGATGATGCAGATTTTGGGAAGACCCTCGAGCTGATTGACAACACATCTGCCTATGCTCTGACTGGTTCTATGTGAGTCAATCCTGGTACATCTGGGAATCAAGTGCTCATCGTTTTAGCTTCGCCGCTGACCGAAAGGCACTCCTCACTGCCACAAACAAGCTGCGCAACGCAGCTGGCAATATATACTACAACGAGAAGTGCACGGGTGCTGTCGTTGGACAACAACCTTTCGGCGGTGCACGTGCAAGTGGGACAAATGATAAAGCAGGGAGCATCAGCATCTTTTATCGTTTTGTCTCGGCGAGAAGCATCAAGGAGAACTTGGTGGGGCTGGAAGATTTCCAGTACCCATCTAACCTGGTTTGAAGGCTGTTTGATTGAGGAGAAGTGGAAACAACAGCGCAACTCAAATGAGCACTTTGTAATTGTGATGAATCAATGTATGATATTACTGTCTACTGGCGACTTTTTGGGCGTGGGGCATCCAGCCGGATGCAGGTAATAACACGGCACAAATCTGTCTTGTCGAAGGTTCACGGGCACGACAAGTGGCTCGTCCCTTTCTGACTGGTCTGGTCAATAGTGAACCACCTCAGCTACATCCCACCTGGAACTGCGCAAGGCTTTCGTTCTATTCACCATTGCGCCACCATTCAAGTTGGTCCCATAAACCAGATCTAGTGCTAGTTGAGCTCGAGAGGAGGCTGGAGAAAGCAGAAGAACAAAGCGGACCACAAGAGAGTCAACATCAGAACTGGATGGACGAAGAATCGATGCAAGATGCAGTCTTGCGGATGCTGGTCGACAAGTACAAACCCGCAGCAGACCAAAAGGTGGAGGAGTCGCCCCCACGAGACCCGGTAATCCGATGTTCTGGCACAGGTGACTGTTGCTCCCCGTTCATGGCGAAAAATCGTAGATGTGCCGCTCCTACCTCGCATCGAGGATCTTCAGCCTTGACATACGATCTTTAAAGCACCTTCGCATTTTGGTGCATCAATAAAACTAGACAACTTTCCTTCAGCCTCTGCTCGCCCATCCGCCGGTTCTGACGACAGCTACGATTGTACAAGATGGACCGAGAGAGAGTTGGCAAAACGCAAACATGGGTGTCGACCTGGGACTACCAGCTCGGCTTGAGAGGTGGAGGTACCAAAGATGGACGTGCTGCCACTTGAATCAACCCCGTCAGTCTAAGAGGATGACGGAGCCCTTTAGAAGAATGCATAGTGGTACGAAGACACTTTCTTCACTTGAAAATAGACTCATTCCGTGGTGGTGGAAGGCAGAGGACGGCCAATTACTCGACTGAACCGGATAGTTCAGCGCAGTGGTGCAGCTCCTCCGCGGGTGGGAGGTTCAAATGGGTAAGTCACACATGCTACATCCCGCATCAATTGTTTGCAGGCCAAACGTTGCGTTCAGCATCAGCAGATGTCTTTCGCGAGACCCTCAGAGAGTCTTGGACAAGGTGCGCGATTCAGATGTTAACCTTGCATCTCTCCTGTCATCGTTATCATCAAGGACAATTGCGTCTCTGCGTGATTAAGAATGGGAGGAACGAGAACGCACTTACCATGACACTGCGATGAGGGCCTGGCCTATCGCGACAGCGAGGAGAAGATCCTTTGTAGGCTCAGCCGGCGACGTCCGAGTCCCGGAATGGATGGAGGATGGTCCGCAAACACGTTTCTTTGCCTCTGGCAACTCATTCTGCAGTGGATGCGAGCGTTGAGCAGGCGGTTCTCAAGGCCGTGCGTGGCAGAAAGCGGTCTATCGATTTGAATTTAGCACTTATTCGTGACAGATGGCTACATGCCAGACACATGTAAGTACTGTAACTTGCCATCCTATTCAGGCTTCTTGACACAATAGCCGAATTTTCCTGTTTCGATCGTGCCATGAGGCAGTACCTTTTCATATGTAACCAAAACCACAGATGCTTCCATTGCGAAATTATCGCTGACCAAGCTGTATACAAACAGTCGAGAGGTGTGCCAAACAACGACAGGCTACGCTAGTTGAACGTTTGAACAATGGGAGCGGAGTAATTTACGTAGGCCGGTTGTTGCTCGGCAGGGAGACAGTTTCCACGACAATATTCGCCTCGTGTCGTGCCTCGCCTTTTGAGGGTCCAAATGGCGGGAATCTAATCTATAAAAGCCCAAACGTGGCTCTTTTTCTTTTTCCCTCATCATTTTCACCTTTTTATTTCCCCCTCCACTTTTTGCCCTCATCCACATCCCAAATGGCTACCTACGAGAGATTCGAGGAATACAAATCAGTCCCCGTCACCAGTGACATTACTGTTCGTACTCTTTCTTCCTTTGTCGTCTGCTGTCGATCTGAGCGCTCGTTCATCAGCCTGGAGACATCGTTGCCGTCAACCATGACCGCTATGGTCGCAAGGAAGGTCTCGTCGTCGGCTCTTTCACTGATGGTCTCGTACGTCGACCACTCATCTTCATGAACCTCAGCTCAACATCCATGCAGGGTCGTCAAATCCTTGAGGTTCAGCTCGAACCAAATGAAATTTACCAAGCATGGTACTTTTGAACATTCATTCAGTGCGGTTCATTGTTCACCAGGAGCCTCAGGTACCCTACCGTCACCCGTGTCAGACGCACAGTGTCCTACTCCAGACCACCTCCTTCTCTTAAGCAACGCACTGTCGAGCGACGAATTTACTGGTAGTTGCTTTACCAGTAGTTGCCACTTTCTTTTTGTGGCTGTTGAATGTTTTTGTATTGTTATGTATTGCCGTGGGCGTCACGACACAAAGCACCTCAGATTGGAAAGTTTTCATAGCTTGGCGTTTCAAATGCTGGCGGTGCGGAGCATCGCTAGAGGTATTCTTCACCTCGACTGGTTAGACACATTGGGCCAGTGAGTTTATTCTGTGGTACACTCGTGGCGGCAATATATTTGTTCTCATGGTGTCAGAGTACGTCGAATGAGCCATGTTTAGTTCACAAGCATGAATAAATTTGCAAAAAAAAAGGGCGCAACTGTGGACGGGTAGGTGGTAAAGATACATGGGTGTGCAATAACAAAAGCATGTAATGCGAATGGGTTGATAACGAGATTTAGTCAATTGATACCGGAACTATAGAGGATTGTAACGAATGGGGTGGTGGATGGAAAAGAGAGGGAGTCGAAGGGGATGGCGATAATGCAGTGGAACGGTTACGGAGTTCAGGAGCTGATGCTGATAGATTTGGTGGACTCAGGGAGTCTGTTGAGGAGGTAGCAGGGGCAAATTTTCGCGGCCGACTCTGTTTCAGAGTAACTGATGAATGACTGGCATCTCCGTTTGGGAAGATCAAAGACCCGGAAGACCCATTCCCATTCGGAAGCAAGTCTTCGATTGGACCGCCGTTACCTCGTTCCGATGGCACAAGTGATGCGCTCCTCCCTCTCCCAGCGGCCACACTCCGCACAATCCGGGCACCGTACATTGATCTCTCTATCTCATCTCTCGACACTAGCGATGCTGTAGACCGATTAACGCCGTCAGATGAGTATTTCGGCTTAAGGGTTTCCTCTGAGCTTCGTGGTGAGTCGTGAAGCGGGTAAATGCCAGGGCGTGACTGTACCACGCGCTCGTAATAGAGCATGAATGCTCCTGATCCCTCTTGCAGCACAGTTTCGATACCACATTCTTTGACCGAGTCATCGCTGATGCGGAGCCAACCCCGGCCAGGTCGGTACAGCGAGTCGAGCGCATCATCGTCATCTCTGATGCCTCCATACCGCAGACACTTTTCACACTCGCATCCCAGAGCGTGAACTGAACGTGGCGGAGCAAACCGGGCCGTACCCCACGATATAGGTCGGGGTTTTCGTCGGAAACAGACGTAGTGCCCGAAGGAATGCTGACCATAGTGACAAACGACGGCAGCTAGGCGATAAATAGTCCTGGGTGTCGAGTATATGGCCTGGGTAGGTGTTGTAGAGCGAGGCAGGTTCGGAGGGGGTGCGGAGATTGGGACTGAGGGAACGGTGGAAAGGCTGCCCGAAGTCATGAACGGAGTGAGGTCCAGGATCTCGGGAAAAATGATGCGAACTGAATTCTTCATCGTAAATTGACCATAGCTCAGCGAACGATTGAGGTGGAGTACAAGCACTAACGGAGGCTTGGTTGAAGTCAGATTCGGCAATGAAGCAGAGCTAATGATAAATATACCCTTGCAATCATGGCTTGCTTCGTAGAGGCCTTACTGAGCACCTTTTCCAGTTTCACTCCTTTTACATCCTCTTCCAGCCGACCATGTTCCAATGAAGCTCTCAATCTCGTCTCTAGTCTCCTTGCTTCCTTTGCCTTACGCTTCTTCGAAATTGTTGCTTGGGCGTCCGAGTCGACAAGCTTTTCCAAACGTTCTGCTTCCAGTGTAAGACGTTCATGGGTTGCAATAACCGAACATTTGCGACAAATACAATCGTTCAATATTTCAAGCTTGGTGTATTCAGCAAGACATTCTTCGAGTGGGCAACTCGCCTAACCCGTGATAAGCGCAGAGGAATTCCACTAACAAGGTAACTCACCACGTATCTTGGGACTGCCAGTTGCCAACTATCAAATGCAAAATGCATGACAGCTTCTGTGTATCCGCACTCCATGCAACTTCTCCTGTTGGCTGTTAGCCCGTCGAACACCGGCATCCCTATATCCCTGCCAGCCTCCCCATCGAGTTGCGATAGCCCTCCGAGGCCACGGTCCCGTTGACGTTCCCTGTTGACGGCGGTAATTTCTTTCTTTATGCATTCGGAGATCAGCTGGAATAGTTCCTGGGCATCCTGGTGTTCGCGGGAGGAGAACAGGGAGTTGTGCTTTCCAGAGGAATGGTTTACCAAGGCCTCAATGATCTCGAGTGGTCGGATTGAGTGATACGAAGTCCGTGGGGTATTTAATTCTGAACCGAGCTTTAGCAGGAATGCATCTGTGAAAGCACTACACGGACCCTGCAGCAACGAGAGAAGGGCGTCGATGACTGGGGAGGCAACATCTAACTGCACGGCCTTTTCGTGAGCAGCTACTAAATAAGGCTGCAAGTAGCATAAAGAGGCCATCGCCTAAAATTGGTGGTGAGGAACCATGCGTAGAAATTGTCGGCGACGAATTGACCTGGATTGTGGAGTTCATAAAGCAGTATGTACCTGAGATGTTGACGAGGCCGGGATAATAGCCTTCGAGTAGTTCTTGTCTGGAATCTTCGCTGGAAAGTCAGATACCACTAACTGAAAGTTGAGGGTCCGTGCACCTGGTCTGGCATATCCGTTCATTTCTAGCTGTTCCCCGCGAGTACGAACATGCTTCTTCTTGAGCTTTTTCGTTTCATGCGATGACACGGTATTCGATTGACTGCCTCCCCAATTCCAAGGAAAGAACGAGCCAAAAATTTCGAGGACCATGATGGATGACGTAGTCCGAAATGAAAACCTCTTGGTGGTTTGAAAACAGACAAGCGCAACAAGAGGACAAAGAAAGAGTACAGCGAAAGGTGCAATCTGTGAGAAGAGCGGGTGCTGGAGTAGGTTTATGAACCAGGCTCTTGACTCTTCTTGGGTGTGCATGGGTTAAATGGCTTTACGCCGCCAACGACATGAGCAGCGTTGCGAGGCAGTCGAGCTCCTAGTAGTTGCGGCGAACTCGCTCGATATGCTGCCCGCGTCTATTCAGTAACACTTATTCACACGATCTACTATCGTCATGCATAGACTAACAATGGCTACCTAGCGCAATGGTAGCGCGTTTGGCTTCGATCGCCCAACGGTACCAAAAGGTTGCAGGTTCGAGTCCTGCGGTGGTCATAACAACTTTTTTTTCCCCTAACTTGTTCGTAGCGCACGTGACCGCCAAACCACGACGCGCAGAGTCTCCACGCGTCGTGCAACGCGCACAGGCTTCGATAGCAGGTGTGATCCCATCCTCACTCTCCGTATGACCCGGACTACACCATGCTACTCTCCCAACACTCTTCCAACCCTTTGGAGGTCGGCTCCTCAGATCCGCGAAATAGGGCATACCACAGAGAATACCTGTCTGCGCAGAAAGTAAACGGGGCCCAAAACTTCACTTCTGAGGATGGCGGCGACAGTTGTAGTCGCCAAGAGTTGGTTGACTATCATAACCACCTCGCTCAGCTGTACAATCAGCCATTGTCTGCTCCAACTTCAAGGCCGAACGCAGACGAACTACCTGTCATGATTGATCTTGACGAAAGCGATGACGAACCAGATTCGATGGACTGTCCGCAGGATATGTGCGACCTCGAGAGCTATAACGGTGATGAAGACGGTGACGATGCAGACGCTCTAGGCGAAACTGATGAGGAGATGACGATACACCTCAAGCCTGCAGAGGAGCAAGAAGAAATCCAACTGGAGATCGCCAGTTTGCTTGCAGCCGTACCCCAGCTGTCACACGACTACAAAATAGTTGACCGCCTAGGCACGGGGACTTTCTCTTCAGTATACAAGGCCATCGACCTGTGGTATCACACCAAGTGGAATAATACTCCATGGCATGGTCACCATTCCCCTTCATCATCAGCATACTATCAAAGCGTACCATACTCCAAGGGGAGTAAGGTCTTTGTCGCTATCAAGCGTATCTACGTGACAAGCAATCCCGAACGTATTCGAAATGAAATATCCATCATGGAGGACTGTCGAGGGACTCGGCACACGTGTCAGCTAATCACCGCCTTCCGCAACCGAGACCAGGTAGTTGTGATCATGCCCTACAACCGCAACGAGGATTTTCGTGCAAGTGTCTACATTACCCACCCACTGCATCTTTTATAACCTAACACTTCTTAGGACTTTTATTTGGATCTCTCAATGGCAAGCATAAAAACATACTTCCGGTGCATGTTTCGCGCCCTGCGCGATGTTCATGCTCGAGGTATCATTCACCGTGACGTTAAACCTGCGAACTTTCTCTTTGACCCTCGGACTGGCATTGGTACCTTGTGTGACTTTGGACTAGCGAGTGTATGTCTCCAACAAGTCACTATTGGTAAATTACCCTCATCCTTGTGTGTCAGCGGATGGACTCGTCGACGCCAGTGCATGGTGCATGTCTTCACACCCCACCTTCACGAGATTTTCCCCACGGAAAGATCAGATCTCGAGAGGAGTATGATATAGAACATCTTAAAAGGATGCAAAAGGAAACCCGACATAAAAGCTCTTGGACAAGTGATAGAGTTGGATATCCTGAGAAAGACACTCGGTTTGTTTTCAATGTGTTAACTTCTTGTTTACTCTTCATCAATAATCTGTAGGCCACATTCAAAAGCTAATCGAGCGGGTACGCGAGGATTTCGAGCCCCAGAAGTTCTGTTGAAATGCGGATCCCAAACAGGAGGTGAGCTGATTTGCATCTGAAGACATACCTACGATCTGACTCTCCATGAAAGCAATCGATGTCTGGGCAGCCGGGACAATATTGCTTTTCTTTTTGACAAGAAAATTTCCTCTCTTTCAATCGAGCGATGACATTGAGGCTCTAATGGAAATTGCTGCGATCATTGGTCGGCAGAAAATGGAGAAAGCTGCTATCCTGCACAGTTCGTTTATTTTCATTTCGGACGATTTTTCGTAATGCCATCTTTCAGGTCGCACGTTCGCGACAAATGTGCCTTCCTTGACTCTCGAGGGCATCAGCTGGCGAGACTTTGTTGAGAAGCAAAATCCCAGTTTGATGCAGGTACCGCGCCCCGACCCTCGTTACTATCCCTACAATTTGGACAAGGCACGATTTACGCCGGGGTGTTCCCATCCACCGTCGTCGTATTCCCCGGATCGTGACGGGGGTCATTCATCATCGCGTTCCTCCACACCAACACATGGGAGTCCGCTATATCCTACGGAAGAATCGCACAGAGCTGACGTAGAAAACGCATTTTCATTACTTAAACAACTGATGGAACCAGAATCGCACCGCCGGCTCACGCCACGCGGTGCGTTATATCATCCGTTCCTCAAGGAACCCGAGGAACCCGAGGATGATGAACTCTTTCCACACCCTTCTGGTGAAGGATTGTGTCAGAAATACCATTTCAAAGACGCAGTCACGGAGGAACAGTGTGTGCTACTCAACACCGATGGACAAGAGAAGGTCAGGAGACTAGTAGCTGGCGAGGGAATGGCTATTGGGAGCGCACCGTGCGAGTTCCATAGAAGAGAATTCGGTTTGGAAGATTAGCATGAGCCAACAGTCTGTATTATGTTGTGTTATATAGGTATGGCCTGAGAGGAAAAAGATGACCACCGCAGGACTCGAACCTGCAACCTTTTGGTGCCGTTGGGCGATCGAAGCCAAACGCGCTACCATTGCGCTAGGTAGCCTTTGAGATTGGAGTTCTATTGAAATTCATATCCTTATGTGCTTGGAGCCATAAACATGCCCTCGAGCCCTTGTACCATGTCTGATTGTAACCCTGAACTTCATGGCACTTAACTGGCTGACAATTATTGATGGC
>JBBPJL010000981.1:0-12026 GCA_038088675.1 Xanthoconium separans
GTGTCGGTACGGGTGTCCGAATTCCATACCTGCCGCTGACCCGGCACCCTGCTTGGGGGTACAGATATGTCGACGGGTACGGGTACGGGCACTGGCGCTGCCACCCGGGGGTATACCCAGCTACATTCATTCGATACAACTGCTGTTTGCTCGTTAGATGACCTCGAACTTTATCAACTTTTAGATCTAGATGCAGAGGGAATTGATGATCCTGATTTGTATGTTCTAGCAGAATAAAATGTCACTTTCTCCCCTCGTCCTTCTCAGCTTTACCCGAGTCCTTCAGCCAATTGGGATTGAATATGTACTTTCTGCCACGGACTCCTGGTACTGCTCGAGTTCAGTTCATCTACGTTCATGGGAAAGTTCATAGGTGTATGTTCTCCGAATTTTGTGTAAGTTCACTGACCGGCAGAACACTGCTTTGTCATGTGCCAGTGGTGAGCCAGCATTGTGGTCCATTGAGAATCAACACTGCCAGTGATGGAATTTCTATCCCTGCATGCGAGAACACTTTAAAATACTTTCCTCCTTCAACAATGCACCGAGATAGGCGTGTGCCAAGATCGTGACCCTCGTGTTGACCTCATATCTGAAGCGCATGGCAGGATGAAATCCATTCTCTCAGCTTCTGCAACCGGGGAACAAGACAAAGAGCATGTTGGGCCAAACAGGTTGGAGAGGGAGCACGCGACTGGAGGACCGACTTTCCGGCGGTAACGAGGTCTTGGAGCTGTCACAGTGTCAAGGTCTGGTCCGAGCGTCTGTATGTTCCCTTAGTCAGTGCTCGTCATATGTCCGTATTCGTTCTCGTTCCCTTTCTTTCTTCCCCAGCGTTGAGCTGGTCTTTTGCTAGTGACCAACGTACAGACGCGGCAGTCACTGACGGCCATGACAGGAGTGGTCGGACTCCAAATCATGAGTCTTGAATATGATTAGTTACTAATCAAGCTTGGTGTGGTTTCTGGTGGTAAGTGCTAGTGCGGTACGCGTGCTCTGTGCATTCCGCAGTATTCATAGCCGCGGTCCGGTCATGCCGCTCTGCGGCTGCGCACCATGATCATCATCACCGTGGCAAGCAACGACTCGGACGACCGCTCTCCCGGGCCAGCGTGACAATTTAAAGTCTCATCAATGAGAGACATACATATTATCACGAATCTTGAACGGGCCAAACTGTTTGCAATTCGGCATTTGGACGTGCCATATCGGTGATTTACAGATAGGCCCAGTCTGACCGTCGGGACTCCTGTACGATTCTTACCTCAGAGTAACATTGTCACTGATCATGACGCCCCTGGACCAGGTACTCATGTTGCCATGAACATCGCATACTTCATTGCCTTGGGGAGTTCACACATGGCCTGGGTAATGCACATAGCCACCCAAGATGAAGCCCGGACCTGGGTATAAAAATACGGGCTATGGGTACTCCGGTAGCGTCTATTAACTTTTTCTATCTGAGCCAGTGTCTGGTACATAATGGATCACGTAGGATATGTCCAGACTGAACTAATTTTTAGGATCGCCCGCATGTGTCGAGGTCGGTCTCCATCGTTTCCATAATGCAACCCTTCGTTCATCAAGTGGTCTTTCAGCGGCTGGATCCGTCGTCATTTTGTATGATCATGGTAAGCACAACATGTCTCCGACTCATTTAAACCTCGGATTGTTGTCTATTATGCACATAGTTCTCACCTTCGACCACGAGGTAAACGTACGTTGTGTCGCAATCCTATATGCGCTGATCATTCAGCTAACTAGGTTGATTATATTTGGGTAAGCATCCCGCATTGGTATTCTTGTCGTTACCAGCAACTTCTTTTCTGGTAGAATAAATTCTGTAACTTTGGAAGTGTGAATTATATCCTTGTACGTTGATTCACATTGCATCTATTGTTTGAAGGAGTCTAAGTTTTTTTTTTCTTCAGATCCGCTACACTGGTGATGCACTGGCCATGTGAGTTTATAAATGATTTATTTCACGACACCGCTCAAATCCCACTCGTTCAGCTTGAATATGTTTGGTAAACAATGCTTCTATACCGTGGATGACTATCTCTAAGCTTTCTTTAGCTTTCCTCGCACACCCCGCCACTCGAAAAGTATGCAAATCTTTGAATATTCACTTATGTTTGTATGCTGATGACGTGTCAGTTGTATGTTCTTTTGTCACTATCCGAAACAGATTCCTGAGTACTTTGGGATACGAATGACCCTTGATACAGTTGTGAGTAAAACTAGATCATGTTTTCCATTTTGTCCTTCTCACATTTTCGAAGGTGAACGTTATTTCTTTGTCCAATCATGGCTTGGTGTTCTGGTGTTATTCCTGATACAGTGTATGTCTTAAATCCTTGAGTCTTGTTCGTCATTGACTTCCTTCAAGTGACGCTTCAAACCCGACTATATGCCTTGTACCGAGGGTCAAGAAAAATCCTTGCTTTGATGATTTTTGGCTTTGTCTGTGAAATTGCAGCAATCTTCACCATTTTGTGTTTCCTTGATGCAAATGCAAGCGGTGCGTCCGCCCACCCCTTCTGAATATTCGTTAGTTCAGCTATGCTGACGAATTTATTCGGAAATAGTTACAAACGAGCCTCTGCCGGGGTTATACATTTGTGCCTACATACGTGGTCCGTCGTTTTTCAAATCGTACGACTTTTGCTTGCCTGTGATCGTGTACGACGGAATTCTCTTTCTACTCGCCTTATGGCATGGCGTTCGTAGTTGGTGGTCAGAATATCGTGGCAGGGGGTCAAGTAGGGTCTATATTGCAGATGTCCTTATCAAGGGTAATGTAGGCTACTTTTTGTGGTACGTCTCCATTTATCACCTTGAAAGCAATGTGACATGTCCCTCGTGCAGCATATTACTCACATGTGTTGTCGGTGTCATCATGTCACAAACCCTTGGGGTAAGTGTGCTACACCTGTTTCCACATGCATCAGTAAATTTACAAAAGTCTAATTGACACTTATTTCGGACTTATTTCACTTATTGCACTCACGGCACAAGGCTCAACACGGCTGAGCATGATAAGTCAAATAAGTCAATTAGTACAGCACTTATCTGACTATTTCAACTTATCGACTCATGAAGACTCCAATGTGCGAGCGTGTGATTCATAAATGCAGTACAGGAGGGCACGAGTCAAACAAACTACAAAATACGACCTGAAAACAGTGATTTCCCCAAGCCACAAGCTGGCGTCACTGAAAGCGCTCCCAGACACGCCTCTTGAGATGGCGAAATCTCGACATTGACCACCCTAAATCATGTTCAGTATGGAAGCTTTGTAAATGGTGGGGCAGCAACATACATCGATGCGCCAGCCAACACTGAGTGAAAGGTGTGGAGCACGCCCGAAACAAATGGAAAACAGGGTCTGGGATGAGGTCAAGATGAATCGGTTTGGCAAATCGGGTGCGCGTTGTGTCGGAGGGCATGAATCGGATGCATGCATCATGCGCGTTCTGTGGGGGTGGTTGGGAGGGCAAATTGGGTGTGCGTGTTGTGGAGGGCACGAATTGGTTGCCAAATTGGATGTGCGCGTTGTGTCGGAGGGCATGAATCGGTTTGGCAAATCGGATCCATGTGGTGGGTAATCGGTTTGGCAAATGGGTGTGAACGGGGCTTACGGTTACAAACTTTGGCGACGGGTGAGCTGCAAGGTTTACACCAAGTTATGGCATTCATTTGATCTCAACCCCGACATGTTATGGCATCAAACATAGAGACCTGGAATGTGCACGAATCGAAATGACATTCTTGAAAGCAGAAATCTACGACAGTAGTTGAGCGAGTGAATAGTAGAACGACAAAAATAGGGTAATGGTATTAGAAATGTATCATGTTCAGACACCACATGACGGGAGAAACGAAGGAGTCTTCAACGGTATGCAAAAAGCTCTTCAAACTCGCTGTCTTCTTCGACCTCGGCTGAATTGCTGGACACACCAGCTGGGATATTCTTCTTGACAAGCTCGTTCGCCTCCTCAACAATGACTGCAAAGTGATTGGCAGGGATTTTCTTGATTGGTTCAAGGTAGAGCCTCGTTGTTGCTCCCCACACGGCATCATTGAACTCATATTGGTTTCCCTTGTGAACCATCGCTGTCCAGACTTCACCATTCTTGGACGCCGAGATCGTGAACGTGATGCAGTCCGTGGCGATCAGCGTGAGTACCCGGTTAAGCTGAAACAACGTGAGCATCACATAAGATTGGTTTGAATCCACATTACCGCTGCACCGGTCAATGCGAGTGCCACAAATGGACCATCAAGTTCATCTTCTAAGGCAGGGACTTCTGTGCGACCGTGGATGTAGTTGAAATGATGGGCAAACGTTTGGAGTACCATGGGAGCTCTCCACATCCCTGACCATGCCTAACCGACATCAGGAACACACGGCTATCGCATTATGTGATGTTACATACCTTGCTGTCAGTCCCTTTGTTCTCCTTATAGAGGAACCGATTTCGCTTCAGCATTGCCTTTGCAAATGCGGCGCGCTGAGATTTGTCCTCGAAACCATTGGTAGTCGAGAAGAATGCGGTAATGACAGATATGGCTGCGGATGCGAAACCACTGCGCCAGTTGTTAATGTTTTGCCTAGACTAGATGAAACGGGAGTGTGATGTTATTGACACTCAACAAATTGATAGTACTTACGAGTTGAAATACAGCGCCATCAGTGACGACGGTGTGCTCAATTTTGTTGGCATAGACAACATCCCAAGTGATTTGTAGCACGGACAACAATTTCTGCGTGGGGATTGACCATGGATTATCATAGCCAGCGGCAAAGTGAGCGAGCGCAGAGATAAACTGTCGCCTCCACATATTGTTGTCAGTACTGCCAGATGGAAGGTCTTCTTTGGTGAATTTCTTCTTGGGGTGGCCCCCCGAGCATCTAGAGGGTGCATCCTTGTCCTTGCTGGATGTTTTAGAGCGTTTAGAGGGGGGCACAACCGATTTGGAGTCGTCAACATCAACCTGCCATCAGATTGTCTATCAAGAGTATGTACGAGTCATAGCTAGAAGGCGAACCTCGACTGGCTGAGTCCGTTTCTTGGATTCCTTGATGGCAGCACCCTTCTTGGCGTGCGGTTGAGCAGTAGGAGGAGGAGTGACTTCGTCAGGCTCGGATGTGGCGACTACGTCAGTAACGTCCTGTCAAGAAGAGATCAACGCAATGTAGTGAGACGGAAGGAAATTTACCTTAATATTTGACCGTCGAGTGCGCGATTTCACTAAGCCACTCGGGATTGTGTCACGTTCAACCCGATCACTGCCTTTGATGTAGGGCTCGTTATCTTGCGTGCCCTCCAGGAAATCGGCAGTAGACACTGCACTCGTGGGACTAGAAGGGCGAGTGTTGGAGGAGATGGAGGTGGTCGCAGGGCGTAGACCTTTGAAATGAGAACTGGCGCCACTGACTGACCGGGCATGGTGAGAACTGGAGGATGAGGTGCGATGTGAAAGCAGAGCTTTGAAGTTCGCTGAGGCAACTTTTTCAGCCCATTCTTCTTCGTCTCCAAGGCCAGTTACACCTTTTTTGGCCGCCTGGCTGTTTTGGCGGTAATAGAAGTCGATGCAATCCCAATAGAAGAGGACAGTTTCGGTCAGTGGGAGCATTTGGAGATCTGGAGGTGGGAAAAGACTTACACGGCCGCCGTGGCTGCTTCTTTCTCAGGCTTGGACGCGACATCAACACGTTCATCCCCGGGCCGGCTATCAGTGTCATGGGGTTCGTTATCACCAACTTGCTTATCTTGAGCTGCTTGAACAGCATCTCGTGTGAAGGTCTTCTGATTGCGGCGCCTCTTGGTAGGTTTTTGAATGGTAACCTCTTGCTCCGAGTCCACATTGTTTTCGTCTTCATCCTGCTCACTCTCCTCACGGCCTTCAGAATCTTTGGTTTGGTCGTCATCCTCCAGCCCCGCATCTGCTGAAAAGGTAACCATGGAACTCTCGTGGATGTACTTGGACCTACTTGTGGTATCAATGGAGGGCTTCATTGCCTCGCGATGCCTTGACCTTGGTTTCGGAGGGTTGGTAAGTAATTCTTTTTCTTCGGTTTGCGCCCGAGAGATAATGTTGGCCAGTCGCTTCAAGCTGCGTTCATGAGCCAAAGCCGCCTCTTCCCTTGCTTGTTCGACTGCAGCGTCGTCCGCTTGCTTCTGCTCCGAGGTGCGTCGCTTCTGCTTCAAGTCCAGCACGACTAGGCCTGGATGTTGACTGACATTTTTTGCACGAGTTACAGGTCGAGACATGATAAGGGAGGTGAGTGGTGAGGAGAGAGCTGAAAAAATCAAACAGAGTTCGTTCGGGTCAGCCTCTGGCAACGTTATGTTGCCGCCCTTTTTTTTTTTACTCGGAGCGCACTTCTAACCCAAGCAGGCGCACTTCTAAGCGAGCGAACCAATCCTAACCCTTTCATATTTTTGGTGTCCACAGACCGGTGAGTCTCTCTCTCTCTTACACTGTTTCATAGCCGTTCTCACAGTTTCTGCTCTAGCTATGCTCCAGCGTCCCTCTCATCAAGCTTTCACCGCCCCCCGCATCCCCTGCCCTCATACCGGTTGTCACCGCTGGTTTAAAACAGAGCCTGGACTCAAGCGTCACCAGACATCCGCTCATACCTTCTCTTTTGACTCGTCTGCAGATACCCCTACTTTCTGCCGGTCAGCGCCTACTAAGCCAGCTCCTGGTGTGATCCGGGATTATCACAATAAACTCACTGGTAATGCACGCAGAGTTGTCGGAATCTCGTTGACCACCATTTGTTAGGTGAAATCTACGATACTAATGGACAACGGCTCCATTCTGCCACACCCGCCCCACCCGTCTCTGATAAGAGTCCAGACGACTGGACCCCATTCCGTACAAAACTGCACTTTGAAACAGCTGAATTCATGTTTCAAAAGGCTGAGATGTCTTCCGGAAACATCAGCCGGCTTTGCGAACTGTGGGCGGAATCACTGCAAGCTAACCACGGAGGAGGTATTCCTCCGTTTACGGATCATAAGGATCTCTACAGCACCATTGATTCCACGCAGCTGGGTGACATGCCGTGGGAAAGCTTCAAGCTGAAATACAACGGAGAACGGCCTGCAGCGCAAGTCCCTCCGTGGATGGATCAGACCTACGAGTTTTGGTACCGTCCCGCTTACTCTCTCGTTTCCCAAATGCTGTCAAATGTGGACTTCCATGGTGAATTTGACTATGTCCCTTACCGGGACTTCCTCAAGGCTGACGGGCAGCGACGGTACGAGAACTTCATGTCGGGTGATTGGGCATGGCAACAGGCGGTATGTAGATCAGCGATGCATGTTCTTGATGCCAATTTACTGGCTCGACAGGACGAGATCACAGAAAGCGACCCATCAACAATCGGCAGTACATTCATTCCGATTATACTTGGCAGTGACAAGACCACTGTGTCAGTCGCAACCGGCCAAAGCGATTATTGGCCGGTGTATCTCTCCATTGGGAATATACACAACAATGTACGGCGTGGACACCGCAACGGTGTCCAGCTCCTTGCCTTCCTGGCGATTCCTAAAGGTTCGTTAACTACCTTCCTTAAATTATTTGCTAACTCGAAAGCTAGCGGCACAGAAATACAGTGATGATCCTGTGTTTCGTCGTTTCAAGAAGCAGCTATTTCACACCGCCATGGAGAAAATATTAATTTCTCTGCGGCCCGGTATGACGACACCTCAATTGATGAAATGTCCCGATAGGCACCTCCGTCGAGTGATTTTTGGGCTAGGTCCTTACATTGCTGATTATCCGGAACAAGTTCTTATTTCGTGCATTGTGCAAAATTGGTGTGGACGGTAAGTGGCTGTACTTTACACTACATATTGTTGATATTTACCGCCTACCAAACAGCTGTTTGGGATACCCTGACAACCTAGATGAAGGGAGAGCACCCCGCACCTCCGAACTCACAGAAGCCTTGTGTGAGATATTTCCTGTAAAAGTCCTTTGGGACGAGTGGGGCATTGATGCCCTGGTTGTTGTAAGTGATCGATCCCTTAATGCCAATTTTAGCGAGAATTGATCAATCAACCCCTTACAGCCGTTTACTCTTCTATTCCCTCGCGCCGACATTTACCAACTTTTGGCACCCGATATCCTTCACCAACTTGTGAAGGGTGCGTTCAAGGACCACCTAGTGGAGTGGGTGGGAAAATATCTGGAAATAGCATATGGCAAGACTGAGGCGAAAGATCGATTAGCGGACATCGATCGGCGGTAGTTATTTGTTTCATTTACTGAAACCATACCACTGATACAGTGTCTGCCTTAGTATTGCTGCCACTCCGGCATTTCCAGGCTTGCGACGATGGCCTGATGGACGTGGTTTCACTCAGTGGACCGGTGATGACTCCAAAGCACTCATGCAGGTATGTAACAACTCTGTCTCATGCAGCCCGGCCTCTCTAATCCATCATAGGTTTACCTGCCAGCCATCGAAGGCCATGTTCCTGACAACATCATTCGTGCAATCCGTGCGCTTATGGAGTTTTGTTATATTGCTCGGCGCAACGTAATCACTGACCACACACTTCTGGACCTCCAGAATGCCCTGGACCGTTTCCACAAGTACCGCACCATTTTCATAGATGTAGGGGTGCGGGAGAACGGAATTTCGCTCCCTCGTCAGCATGCCCTCTGCCACTATGCATCACTCATCCGCCTTTTCGGCACACCAAACGGCTTGTGTTCCTCAATTACGGAATCAAAACACATCGCTGCTGTCAAGAAACCTTGGCGCCGCTCAAATAAACACAAAGCGGTTGGTCAGATGTTGCGTACAAACCAGCGGCTTGCACAACTTGCAGCGGCCCGTGTAGATTTTGAGGCACGAGGAATGTTGCCTGCCTCACACCAGATATTCTCTCTGGCACCAGACAGTAAGGCTTGCCTGTGTGGAAAACTAATCACTGATTTCGTTGAAGGTGAAGAAGTGGATTTGGATTTGGACCCTTACTCCGGGGTTATGGATGATCGCCCTGGCATCACTCACTCTGACATTAAACTCGCATCAACTCCTGGTGAGTATAACAAGGTCTGTTGTCACGATGTAAACTAAGACAATCTACAAGCCCGTAAGCGTGCAAAGAACGCAGTGGATCTTGCAGTCGAGCTAGGGGTGCCTTCTCTTCCCAATCTTATTGGAACATTCATCTCCGAGCAACTCCACCCGGAGTCTGTGACCGGCCAGCGGAAACCTCCCTTCATGGGCCGGATCAAAGTTTTCCACTCGGCAGTTGCAACGTTTGTCGCCCCAAGTGACCCGAGCGGTATTGGAGGGATGCGGCGGGAGCACATTCGTGCAGTGTCATCATGGCACCGTGGACCCGCACGATATGATTGTGTGTTTGTGAACACAAGCAGTGATGATGATGGAATGCTCTCCATGGATGTCGCTCGAGTATACTGCTTTTTTTCATTCATTCACACTAATGGCCAGACATTCCCTTGCGCACTGGTGCAATGGTTTGATCGCTTAGCGGACCAACCTGATGACGTTACGGGGATGTGGATGGTTACTCCATCATTCCGTGATGATGGCTCGAAAAATTTTTCGGTCATCCACCTTGACAGCATCATTCGCCTGGCACACCTACTACCTATTTTTGGAGAAGACCAGGTACCATCTGTCGTGAATTGTCACAACTCATTAGATTTGTTTCGTGGTTTCTACGTCAACCGGTTTGCAGATCACCATGCTTTCGAGCTTGCTTCTTGACCATTTACCTCCAACCCTTCATCTGCCCGTCTTCGACTTCCCTCCATCCGTCACTATCAGGTTCCCAATAATCCCTGTGCTCAATCTCAAATCCTCACCCGAGGTAAGTCTTCTACTGTGTCGTCAATCATTTACTCAGCAGCCATCTGACATAGGTGACCCTCCACCACGCGCACACCCGATTTGCCTTCCTGATCACCCCCCATGGAACGTGCACGATGCGCGCGTCCGATTTGCCAAACCGATTCATGCCCTCCGACACAATGCGCGCATCCAATTTGCCAAACCGAATCGTACCTTCCACAACGCACACACCCAATTTGCCCTCCCAATCACCCCCCACAGAACGCGTATGATGCATGCATCCGATTCATGCCCTCCGACACAACGTGCGCACCCGATTTGCCAAACCGATTCATCTTGACCCCATCCCAGACCCCATTTTCCATTCGTTTCAGGTGTGCTCCACACCTTTCACTCAGTGTTTACTGGCGCATCGATGTATGTCGCTGCCCCACCCAGTTACAAAGCTCCCACACTGAGCATCATTTAGGGTGGTCAATGTCGAGATGTCGCCGTCTCAAGAGGCGTGTCTGGGAGCGCTTTCAGTGACGCCATCTTGTGGCTTGGGGAAATCACTGTTTTCAGGTCGTATTTTGTAGTTTGTTTGACTCGTGCCCTCCTGTACTGCATTTATGAATCACACGCTCGCACATTGGAATCTTCATGAGTCGATAAGTTGAAATAGTCAGATAAGTGCTGTACTAATTGACTTATTTGACTTATCATGCTCGGCCGTGTTGAGCCTTGTGCCGTGAGTGCAATAAGTGAAATAAGTCCGAAATAAGTGTCAATTAGACTTTTGTAAATTTACTGATGTGTTTCGTATAATCCTCACCTAATGAGTCCTGGTTAGCTTCGATGGGTGCAGGTCTCCGAGGAATTTCCATCACCAATGGAGGTTGTAATCGGATGTCGATTAATCCTCAACTTACGGTTATGCTTTGTCCAAGACACAGAGGGGGACTGTTCGCATGCCCAGGGGTCGGAGAACGCACAATGGATAGCACTCCGGCCCCTCTCTAGCGCATGCTCAGAGTAGCCGGTAAGTACCCATATCAGCACTTGCTGCCACTGACAATAATTCTTCAAGTTTCTAATGCAGATTTAGTGACCTGCCACATTCTCGTCTGAGGAGCACCGTATTCTACCTTCACCTTAACATCACCTTGTCTCGGAACCTCTGATCTCGTTACAAATAGTGTTCCAAGAAGGTCAAGAGCGGCGATGATTTCCTGCGTGAGAATGTCATTGCCTATTCACCCTCTTTGAGTGTGTCCACGCAGGGGTAAGGGACGTGTTGGTACAGCCTATTGTTGATCCACATATCGTAAATAACGATTCTTTAACGCCGCTTTCGGGTGTGATCATAATTTGCGATACCAGCGCTGATCGCGCCCCTTGTGTGTCTCAGGACCAGTCTACCAGTGGTTGTGCCTCACACAAGATGCGTTGATATCGTGCTTAGTACTGCATTCCAGTATGAAGACATAGAGTAAGCAAATCCTTCATGATCAGCCGTCTAGACGAATCATACAATACATACCGTGACCCGCGTACCAGTGTAGGACGTGGCCAAACCAATTCATTCAGAGACCTACGGGGACCACTCGTCAAATGACACATCGCAAGTATCGCAACTATCTCGAAATCGCCCACAAGCGTTGCCAGAGTAAAGTTCGGGCGATCACCAGGTTGTGCAACGCTCGCGGTGCATCCCGATATTCTCGCACCGTGTCTTTCTCAGGAGGGACAGTCGTGCTCCCTCGGCACAACGGTAATCGTACTCCGACACTTCGGCACGACGTGTAGGGTGATTCCATATCTTTCAGTGAGTCCATACCCCCAGACACCACTCGGCCGACAATATTTGAATACTCAATGCGACCGCCACTATGACACGGCGAACGCATAACAAGATACGATGTGAAGAGCGATGTCCAACCCTTTCATGAAGTCGAACGTGCAATTGAGAAGGATGCCACATCCGGTCCATATCCGCCTTCAAGCTGAGCCGGTGCTCCGACTCGGCGTTGCGGTGCGGCCACATCTCGACCTGTCGCTGGACCATCGGACGAGTTCCTAGCGGTGCCTGCCTCTGCTGTCGGCGAACTAGTCAGTAACGTTTAGCGCTGGATGCGCGTGCTGGTCCACTCACAAGTCGTTCGCCTCGAACGGCACCTCGACCGTCTCCTCC
>JBBPJL010000982.1:0-12001 GCA_038088675.1 Xanthoconium separans
CAAACCTTCAAAGCCGAGCGCAACGATCAAGGAGTCCTTGGTTGGCGTAACTGACATCCAGACTCCTTCCGTTATCCGCATGGCCGATCCAGCGAACGATGCATCGACGAGATGGTGCAACGCAAAATTTTTCCCAACCAACTGTTCTCCCATCGAGGAGGCCACCTTGACGGTCCTTCATCGACGGCAAGAGCAAGCAAACTCAGACACAACGAGGAGTGACGATACGCACCTTGTTGGCCATATATGACTGAAACAAGGATTCGTACCAACCGAGTGAGAGGTTGTCCACGATACGATTCACGTCCGCGCCGAACAACGACCTCTCCAGATCGGGGAGTATACCCCATCTTTGAGCGGGACAAATCGGTTGTCCTTTGCTGGCGCGAGATGGATGGGGATCAAGCAAAGGAATTCGACGATCCAATCGCCGGCACGGTAAGTTGATATACTCCAAGGGTGTGTCGGGTTTGACCCTGGGCACGCCGCATCACCGCCACACAACTCGGCGGCGAATGACGCAACCGAGAATCTGATAGACTTGAGCACGTTCGCATGTTGGCTTCTTTGTCTCCTGTTCAAACAGTGTAATCTTGTTGGTAAAATGCCAACAAATGGACCGCGTGGATAGCCATTGGGTCTTGTTGCGACTCCCGCGACCCCCGAGATGCGGTATGAAGTAAAGCTGTCGTAGAATTGAATACCAACTGTCGTCTGCTAAACCTATCGCTCACCATATTGGTACCTTTCCTTTCAAAGATATTCCACACTATTGATTAAAAACGTATGACTATACATACAGTGATCCATCTGAGCCTGGAATCGTCGAGAGGGAACTGGATACGCACGAGGATACAGTCGTGGAGGACCTCCTCGCTCATGTGTCAGATGAGATCCAGTCTCAAAGTCTCCAGCACCTTTTCCGCTTTCTTCGCGCTCTCATGCGCTCAGTACATTCTTCTTCTCGTCGTCATCGTTCTGCCTGTTCCTAACAATAGTTCAGGTGAGATCAAACATCGCATATCTTCGTAGGATATCTGTGCGAGAACGATTTGAATGCCACCGTTTGCGAAATGGCGTCAAGAAGAGCGAACTTCATGAACGTGATCCGATTGCGACGAACAGAGTTGGTCGCGGAGTCGTCCCAAGTCGTCGGCGAGGGCCAATATAAAACAAGGATTTGATGACAACCGTCAGTTTGTTTCTGGGCCATAATGGACGACAAGCCTGAACGGAGAGTCGGCTACGTGGGCACGTTTATATCAGGGTCGGCGAGAAGCAGCGGCATGCTGCCAAAGTATGGCGTCAGTTTTAGAAAGCATAAATGTTCGAGAAAATCGACCTACGCAGTTCCGTCGATGGCTCCGAGTCGCAGTAAAACCATACGAGCTCTTCTTTGCTACCATAGACGTCGATAGGTTTGATGTCGTACTTGACGAGGGTCTTGAAATTGACTTTGGTCGCGGATGCATACACATCGTGGCAAACATTGTTTATAAATGCTTTCAAAGGAGTTTCGGGATATGATAATTTTATCAACTGAAACCAGATCAATAACGTGCGCATCGAACTGGCAGGAAACCGCTGCCCTGCTCCGAGACAAGATCGAGAACTCAAGAAATCCCTTTGACAGAATAGGCCAAGTTTGTTGCATCACGTTGAAGAACAGGAGCGTCTGTCAATTCATAATCAAGCTCGGGATTTTGGTCAACTTGGATTGGGTAAACACACCTTATTGTCCGTTAGTTTTAGGTTGTCGCGTTCAGAACCAGCAGGGTGTATGCCGCTAGATATCGGACGAAAAGTGTCGAGTCAGACAAGAAGTCTTCAGCACAAGACGGCGAAGGAGAAGGGTCACGGTGAGGGGGGAACGCCTTCGTTGGTGCGCAGAGGCTGTCAAGACTATCAGCACCCGTTTTTGACAGTGTACTCAGTATGCCACGGACCTTCCCCGCGTCCTAGTCGTGGGTGTTGGGAATGATGGCTTCACTTGCGTTAGTATCGTTGCTGAAAAGGTTGGGAGGTCCATTGTGAGGTACGGAGAGTGTCAGACGAGGGACCAAGGGACGGGCTAAGGGTATACATTAGCAGCCTGCGTCCAAATGATGCGGTTGCAGGTAACCCACGCCCTATGCCCTATGAAGATCTGCATCGCCTGGTAGGTCTCTGGGGTTCAACTGCGTGATTGGAAAGACCCTGAAATGCCTCATGTTAGCAAAAGGTTTATATAGATAACTTACGTCCAGAGTAGAAAGTCCTCACGGATGGTGTCTGCAACTTCTGAAGCAACGGACCCCATGGAATGGCGTATGGCACAGCGTGCGAAACTTCTTGACATTGCTGTGAGCCAAACCTTGTAGCAAGGCGATACACGCTCAAAACGTACTTCAGGATGTTCGACGCACTGGAAATCAGGTCAAGTTATAGCGATAAGTTGTTTAGCCCAAAGTTATTGGCTCGAAGCGTGCAGCCGAGCTCAAGCCGGCGAGTCTCGGCGGCGGCCCTGTCGAGCGCAGATTCATGGACTCTTGCAAGTCAACGCGCCACGACACCCAGCAAGTACTAGTGACTGTAGGTCGCGTTTTGCCTGTGCGGCCCGTGGGCACTTTTGGTTGACATAGGCAACCTCACGATTGACGTGCTCACTTTGCGTGTGCTCTCCTCTGCTTTCTCGCCGGCTCACCGCGCGGATCACCTGGCATGGGGACCTTGGCTAACCGAGTATGTGTCACTCTTTTCTCGTTCAATTTCGTCTCTCGGACACTCACACAACTGCACCAGCTTTGCAATCTGCGGTCTCGCTCGGTAATGATGACTGGGCTTCTGGGAGTCGCAGGAATACTAGGAGACAGGTGAGACGTAGACGTAACTATGTACCGCCCGTATCAGTGTAGGCAGGAATATATGTCGTGTACGAATGTGATCGGTCAAACACTCTTGTCCAGTGACACCAGAATCGTCGAGTTCCTTCGACTCTCGAGCAAGGATTACTTCAACGTCCCTTAGGCTGCACACAACGGAATAGCGAAATCCGTCTAAATATAAAATTTAGCAGAGATCTCTATATCTCTATTTACACTCTAAATGTCAACTGCAAGCGTGTGTCATTAGAGCTGCGGGAACAGCTGCGGATTCTTCTTCTCCTGAATGTTGCAGAACCAAAGGAAAACTTCGAGACAGTTGTGGTATTTGCCGTCTTCTCTTCGCTCTTCGTTTGCCCAATCCGCGAACCCACGGCAACTGGACAGCGGTTGTGTCAGACCGAGATCCTCCCTCATCCTA
The DNA here is from genome assembly GCA_038088675.1 of Xanthoconium separans. Lineage (NCBI taxonomy): Eukaryota > Fungi > Basidiomycota > Agaricomycetes > Boletales > Boletaceae > Xanthoconium > Xanthoconium separans. The sequence continues at coordinate 3,283 of JBBPJL010000982.1, forward strand.
TCCCTAAGATGCGGATCCTTCCAGATGCAGAATACAGCCCGGAAAATGAACGATCCGAACACACAGCCCTTCCCGTATGGTACTCCAGCATGACACGACGGGGCCTCGCCGTTTCTTTTTCTGTCTTGTGGCATGCCGCAGGAAAAACAGTAACTGAAGGGTTGAAACACGAATGTGTGTTTGAACATGTCGTACTCTCCGCCAGAGTTAGTGAAGTGGGGACAATCAGGGAAATCGTCCGGTACGATCTCTCCCTTTGTTGCGAAGTGGTAAGGGCATTTGCCTCTCAAAACGGGCATGTATCTATCGAGATCCCTGGTGCGGCCCAACCGAGCTTCCTTCACTGCAAGTGAGCGTGCAGCTCTCAGGCTTGGCCCACTCAAGTGTGGCAGAGATGCGCTACGGGCAAGTCCTCCTGGAGCTTGCGACAAAGGCTTGAAGGTAGGGGACTCCTGTTGGGACAGTACCTGCAGATGGGGTGGCAAGCTTATTTTTAGCCCACATAGCACGCAGATAACTGTGACTGAAATGCTTTACCCCGGTTTCCATGCGAGTCGTCGGCTGGTTTCCACCTTTCTTCCGGTTGAGGACCCCTTTGAGCGTCAGCGTTGCTGGTTGCTTCGCATCAGTTGGCTTACTGAAAACCGGGAGGTTCGTTTGAGCCCTGCTCTTTTCGCGGCTTCCCGAAACGCCAGTAATGTGTTGCATGGCGCCTCGAATGTTGGAGCATAGGGTGCTTTCACTCTCAGAACGGATAATGAGAGTGTTGGTGTACAAAGGCTCTGAGGTAGCAGATGAAACGTCATGTAGGTCAAGTTTCCCTTGGTCTCTTTCTATGTCGCCGTTGCCGTTGCCGTCGCCATCTGTGTCTAGATCGAGGCCTGTGTCTGTGTCTGCAGCATATGTATCCGCATCCACGTCTGGGTCTGAAGGCACGTCCTTGCCAAAGCCCTGCTCCCTCGAGTCGGCCAGGTAAATGCGTGGGTGTGATGCCACAAAGCTATCTATAGAGTCTGGTGCTGAGCCCCTGTGATGGACGATGCCCGGATGCCCTGAAAATCGAGGCCGCTTGGTCTCGTCTTGCGTCGTTGTTCCCCTATGGAGTCGTGACCTCTTAGAGGGTCGAGTGGATTCCTCTTGGGGGATCGACGGGTCTACAGCAGGGTCTCTTCGTCTTTTAATCTCTAGTCCTAATTCTGGCGTAGCCGGGCCGAGCGATGGGTACGTCGTACGAACCAGTCGTGATGGGGTAGTCTCAAAGGAATGAATGGCTCTCGGAGGTTCTTGTGCCGCAGAGGTTGCCGAGCGGCTTGGCCTGTCGCATTCCCATGTCTCCTGTTCGAACAGATCGTCTTGTGGTGGAGAAGAGGGCAGCTCGCTCTGTTCTTCCGATGCAAGTTGTTCCTGTTCTCCACCCAAGGGAGGATCCGACTTCATGGCGGCGCGTATGGTCCCGGACGCAGGAGGCAGTGGGAGCGACTCTGCTCCAGGGAGTGGTTGTGGTTCCGTGGCTCTATTCAGAAGGTTGGCAACCAGCCCCATTGATTCAAACTTGCGCATAACCCCGTCCACAACGGCTGCGGAGATTGTTTCAGTTAACTGGGCCACGAGCTCCACCTTGTCGACGGTTTTCTTTTCTTTCCGAACAACGCGAACAGGGTCTGGGGGAGGGTATGGTCCTAGGCCAAGGAGGCTAGACCACTCGTCAGAAAGCCAACGCTGCTGGCAGAGAGTGTTGTTGGAAAGCCGAGGGAGTGCTCCATGAACGTTCGCGTAGTGGGCTATGTCTATTTCGGTTGTGTGGTCAGCAGCCTCTGCAAGGACCTCGTCGGCGCACGGGAATTCTTCGTTCGGTGAGATGAATTCGCGGCCCAAGGTTACCATACCTTGTCGGAAATCTCTTGCACCCCATGCGCACCCAAAGAATTTCTCGTTTCGCTTCCTCAAGACCTCGTAGAAGCTGTCCTGCGTAATCCTGGCGCCTCCTTTAACACAAAGATAGCTAGAGAGAGAGAGAAAAGGTCAGCATCTTTCGTTAGAACAGCGCCCAAACCACCCAAGTTACGCACGTCCTATACAGCCAACGAGCTTCTTGCCCATATACAACTCCTGCAAGGATCGCCTGGGCTTCTCGGAATCCGCTCCCAAGTAACACGAGAAGTATTTCGCGGAGTGGTGCAGACAGAAAAGCTGGAATGCAGACATCTGTTCCCTTCATATTTGTGGTTTTGCTGTACCTGGTTAATGATACTCCTTCCGTGCCCTGGAAAATGAGGTTTCGCGGTCTGTCCGCATTGCGAAACTGATACTGGAGAAACTGCGTAGCCCGTGTTGAAATGTGCAGGCCAACATAGAGGAGATGCGTGACGTGCCCCCAGACTTCATCCGCATGGTCCAAAAACGAGCGAATGGCCGCCATGTCCCATGACCATTCCTGAGGCTTGAGAAACGCACCCAATTTGTGTCTTTCCACTGCTGCAAGGAAGAACAAGTATCTCATCTCGCTATACGGTGACTCCTCCAAGAAACAATATCCCCTCGTGACATTTTCTATGTCATCCTTCACATGAGACATCTGTGACGGCGCCGGCCAAGCCAGATCTCCACTGAGCAGAATGAAAGCATCCTTGGTCCGTTTTATCAGCTCTTGCATCCCTCTCCTAAGAGCGTCCAGATGCAGCGTTTCTGTTTTGATTTTGATCCACTCGAAATCCGGGTCTACGAACACCTTCGGATCTTTCGTTTGCGACAGCGCTAGCGCTGTGGCGAATTGCTGAAGTTCAGACACCATGCTGAACGTCGACAGTCTATCCAGCCGGAGTGTGAGCGAATGATGGCGGCCCACCCGCCTGATAAAGTAGGGATGGGTGAGAAACGGAACCACGACGAAGAAAAACAGGAAAGTTGAAAAAGAAACATTCTCTACTCACTCGATGACGCTTTCGCATTGGCTCTCCCCATTCTTGAAAGCCAGGGCTTCGTGAAGCGTTGTCAGGCGGCAAAAATACTTCAACTTCGCCAGCACTGGTGTCAGGTCGCTTGCCTGCATGAAAGTGCCGTCATCGCGCATGGCCAGTAACCAGATAAAGCGTTCTATGGGATCTGCCCATCGCGACAGCGGCTCGGGATCAGGGTTGTAGACGAGGGTCCAGCAGAATGCTTGGTATGCCTCCCGCACTGTCGTCGTTGACCGAAACACTTCGGGTTTCTGCACAGCTCCCTTTAAGCAATTGATGAGCCAGTCAAGCTGGGCTCCCTGGCGCTCGGTGTATTCGAACTTTAGGCTGCAAGGATGGCCCTGTCTCACCCGTATCATTGCCCTAACCATTTGGACGAAGAGTCTGGTGTAGCTGTTATCGTCCTCCGACAGCATCGTGAAGTACCAGTTTGACCTGGTTTTCAAATTGCGGTCCCATCAGCACCCTGTCCATCTTACTGACACCTCTGCAAAACAAGACTTACCGCTCGGCATGGAAGACCGGACCATTCAGCAACACTTTCCTCAGGAGAAATGGGTTTGCTGAAAGCTCGAGTTCATTTCAGGTGGTTCTGTGGTGACTCAGCACCGTCTTCTGCAGAACGTCAAAAATCCCATCCTCATCTGCTGCATGCTTCCCTTTCAAAGCACGCGCGGCACGGCGTTGGCCCAGGTCCTCCCGAATCTCTGGCATAAATTTGTCCCAGTGAGTAGCGTTCAGCAACGGGGGGCGATCCCGCGAGCCATCTGCAGCCACAACTTCGTCAAAGGCTGCCTCCTGCAGGAACTCTGCACGCAGATAGTCACGGACATCAACGTCCGACGACGCAGTCAGCTCCGGGTCGACCTCGAAGTAAACATGGCCGACGCCCAGGAACAGTACTTGCACCTTCGATGCTCGATACTTGGTCGTGGCCACTGTACCCCCCTCGTGGCTCTCCCTCCCATGTTTGATCATTGTCTGTAGGTCGCAAACGCTATATCTGCAACTACCACCCGCAGCACACGATAGGCCTACAACGGGTGGCGCAACGCCTTCAACGGGCGGACCCCCCGCCCTTGGCAAGCGGACTTGATAGGGATTCTCGTACACCCTGTTTTGCGTGCATAGGTCCTGCAGCTCCTTTCTGCGTGCCTCTGGGACGACCTCAGCATGCTTCTTCTGCAAATGCCCCACCGCCATCCTGGACGACAGCGCCACTTTACATCTGCGGCATATCAAAACCTGCAGTCCGGCGTGCAACCAGAGCCCAAGGTTATCCAATACCGGTGAGGTTCTTAGATACCTTCTTCCGGGCACCAGAGCCACACCAGGAACTCCATCGCCTTCTTCATTACCCCCTGCTAGGCGATGCATAAGCACTGAGCAACAACAAATTTTAAACCTGACACCCCCGACGGCTCACCTGTGACTGTCTCATTCTCCGTGAAAGCCCCTTCTTGAGCAGCATCCCCCTCAGGGGTGCAAACTGCGCCTGCATAACAACGCGCTGAACAAACAACCTATTCTATTGAAGACAGCCATTGCTCACCACTTGTTGGTACGGCGCCGCTGAGCTGCAGCAGACCCGTAGTTCCTTGACGCCGTCCATTTGACAAGCCTTCGGTTGCGACCACTAGTGATCAGGGCAATGCGAATTCGTAAGCATAAAAATGGGATAAACAAAAGCTATTCACCCTCGCGCCTTTCGCTGGAAGCATCACCAACAGCATTAGAAGACGCTGACTCGCCACTGGGTGGTGTGAAGGGTTGATCAAACGCAGTGCCTTCTTTACAATGTTAGGACCATCAAGGAAACCCTAATAAGGATGGACGTACCCCGTGCTCTTACCTCGCCGGGTGGGGCAGGTGGATTTTGAACACAAGTAGTATTGTTTGAAAACTTTACTCCGTGGTGGTTTCGAAGGTGGCGTTGGAGGCCATCCCTGTTCCGGTATAACCGGGAGCAGCTGGTAAGTGGGCAGGTGTATCCATCTTGGTCGGGAGCTGCCGTGTACTCCTTGCTGTCCAAACGAAACGAGAGAGCGCTGTGCTTTGCGGAACGATGGTAACGCAGAGTCGAAGCAGAGTCGAATTGCGACTCGCAAGTACAACACTTGTACAGTGTAGCATCAGGTGAGGGGTTGGGCATCACGGGAACCAAGCGGAGGAGGAGTATAGCGTTCGGGAGAGCGCTACCGTCCCAAGGGAATCAGTTTGCCACTTATATCGGACGGCGAACACGTCTTCATCCTGTAAATTTGGAGGGCCGAAGCCCATCATTGAGATCGCAAGATTCATGCTAGGTTGCTTCAGGACAGTTAGAACACCGGTGACCGAAGGCGAAACATAGGAACGTGAATTAAAAGTTCGGAGTCGATAGCCGAAATCAAATTAGCAAGGGGTGAGCGACCGGTTGACGACCAACCTCGACAATTCCAACTTGAACCTGAAGAGACAATGGGTTGCCGCGGGATGCCACAACTGGAGAATTGCAAAGACATGATTTCCAAGTCAGCACTGCGTTTCAACTCGAAGAGACTGCCAATGTACTGCAGTGTACCATGATCAAACTTGGAGGGAATGCGCATCGGACGTCCGAACTTGAAGGGTTGGGGTCAGGTGCCAGTCACGCCAGTGAGCTTACTAGTACCGACCTTGTGCCCGCAGCTGCCGATGAGCGTCGGGATGCCGTGACCATAGGGTATCGAGAAGGTTGAACCCTAAAGATCAATGGACAGCTTGAGATTGGCGAAGGGTTATTACTAGCTGCCGATGAGCGTCGGGATGCCGTGACCATAGGGTATCGGGAAGGTTGAACCCTAAAGATCAATGGACAGCTTGAGATTGGCGAAGGGTTACTACTAGCTGCCGATGAGCGTCGGGATGCCGTGACCGTACTAGGGTCTAAAGATCAACAGAGGACAGTGAGCTCATGGTTCGGGTAAAACCCCAAGCGACCAACCTTATACCAGTGATTCAGCGAAGGCTTACCGATGGGTCGGGGTGGGATGTCGTGACAGACTCTGAATCTGGCTCGGAGGTATGACAAAGTAAATCAAGCCCTAAGCTCAGTCATATTGCGAGAGGTTATCGGGTCTGCTAGTAGCCAGGACACTAGCATCACCGGAGACGGGCGTGCGGGAACATCAATCTATGGTCTCTGGCAACGGTGGATCAAAATAAGAAACCGCTTTTATTCCAAGCGGTGAAAATATTGCCTTACAACGAGTGCGTCAAGGCATGTGTTTGTTATTCCACAGGGAGCTTACGCCGCTACGGATAATATACGGTGAGAAGGACCAAGCTCTTGTAATAAAAATGATATTGCTCCTGGTACCGCCGCATTCGTTCAGTCACCTTGTGTAAATGCTACAAGTGGGTTTAACCGTGTTTACCTGCACACCGCGTGACAGTAAGCGACCTCGTCACCTGATGTTGGTTGTGCCTCAAAGACTAGACATTTGATGCAGGAGAGATGACGTGAAAGAGAGATGGCGGACAAAACGAGATGACGGGCAAAACGAGGACGAGACGAGACCCCAACGTTTAGAGGGGCGGTGAAGGGGTCTTCGTGACAGCGTTTCTTTGTTGGGTTGGCGGGAGGGGAGTGGATTGTGCGTGACCGGATCGGTGGGAGCGTGTTGTTGAAGGGGGCGGAGTCGCGGAGTGATGATCTGCTGAATGCCTGTGCAAAGGTCGCATCTCCTCGATCGCAGCATAGGGGTGCGCCAATTTCACCGACGCAGGGTGCGGGACGTCCAAACGCTGCTGTGGCTGCGTCTGCCAGAAGTGAGGCCACCGGAGGAGAGCTTGCCACTGCTAAGGTTATAGACGGCAAGGGGATACCATCGGGAGGAGTGTAAGGACGACCTGGGATCGTCGTCCGAACACAGTTCCCATGCGATGTCCGAGTAGATGGTCCCCTCGTCGGACTGAGGGTAGTACCATCCGATCGCTTTGCCGAGCTTGATGAAGAACCCACAAATGTTGGGGACGAGGACACTGGGCGCAAAAGAAGTTGACAGAGCTGACCCAGAGGAATCGCCAGGTGTCCTAACGAGGAATCCGGGAACGGCGGCGGCACTGGCGACCAACAGGTGGCATATGGCGCCAAGTGTCTTGGGAACGGTACGTCGGATCGCAGTCGGCGCTCCCGTTGTACGGCCACAAGCGACGACAAGCTTCTTGGTACAGCGTTTGCTGGTCGACATTGGCAGCGGGAACGGTGGCTGACCTTGGATCAAAGACCTCCTCAAAGGAGCATAGCGCTTGGTGTTCAGACTGCACACCACGAACAGTATGGCCTTTGCCATCGGCTAACGTCGCACTAATCAACAGATGTCATATGAGCAGGACGGAGTGGACGTACACAGCTTGGGACATGTCCGTTCCAGCAGTTCATAACGGGGATGGGGGTTACGGTCGCTGAGGAGCGCATCGTGAGCTATAGATGGCGACAGAGGACAAGATAGCTGACCGTGCATACACATTGGAGGGTTTATATACCTTTGGGATCCTGAGGCTGACCGGTCAAAAGTAGTAGCACTAGCGTCGGTGAGTGCCCTCTTGCAAGGTACAGCGGGGTGCTGGACGAGTTTCAGGCTGATGCGCTTAGGGCCTGAAGCGTCCGCCGTGATGAACAGCAAGTTGACCTCCAACTGGGTTGTCGAAGAAGGTTTGATCTTGGCATTCTCTGTGGCCTCACGGATTCGTTGGGTCACATCCAATCTTGACTGAAGTTGATACCCGACTCCTTCTGGAACTCCTCGAAGACTCAAGCGATATCGAAGTCCTCTCCACCGAGTTGTTTCGCCCTTGGTCGACTTGACCTCGAAGATACCCTTTTGCATCTCCAATATTGAGATATCAAGCGCTGCCGCTAAGATCGTACACAACAATAATAGATGTCTGCGCAGTTGAGACCATAGGCAAGAGCTACAGCAGTGAGTTCGTTGATAACACGGAAAACGTCCAAACCTGCAATCTGCGTCCCTGGTGGCTTCAGTTTGGGTGGCGATGGATGGGAATGTGCGCCTCGTGTGGTAGTAGCGATTGTCCGCAATCCGGAAGATGTGGGGAGGACCAACGCGACGAAATTGCCCTGGGTGGGGTAGGCGTAGATGTAGATGACGCGGGGGATGTTCGATGGCGACGACGAGGCGAGGAACCGATCGATTTGAGTACACCAAGTGACGCTCCCGACCTGCGCGTATGCTTGTGTCGGAACGTCACACGCTCCCTCGTTTCCCGCTCATCCTCCACGCCTCCCTCCACGTCGGCGTCGGCATCCAACCGCTCCCGTTGCTTCTTTCGTATCCGGCGGTACGTCTCGCTTTCGATCAAGGTAATCGGTTTCGCCTTGCGGCGAGAAAGGCGCGCTCGCACATCATGCAGAGTCGAGCGTGACGCGCGGCGACTCCTTCCATGCTCAGATGGGCTATTATAAGCGCTTCAGTGTGGGGAATGTCTTGGCCGCGCAGCTGTCGCTGGCGGATTCCAGCATGTCGGACGGCTGCAGCCAGGATGAACGCGGGTTGGCCGAGGGATGACGAACTGCTTGAAGTGTATCTAGCTGCGAGTTGGAGGTTGGAGAAGCGATTCGTGGGGGGGGGGTTTCGGCTTGGAAAGGCAAAGTGAAGTGTTCTGCCGGGGATGAGGGTCAGGTGGATGTGTCAATATCGAATCATGTGGGTGGCAGACCGTTTCATGACGGCCGATCTCTTTTCGTATGCCGATTCTCGATCGGGACGTTCTTGTAC
>JBBPJL010000983.1:0-11992 GCA_038088675.1 Xanthoconium separans
CTGCCACTGAGGATCTTGTAGGTCCATACCAGGTTGGAGTGTACGATTTGCTCGTACCGCCGCATTCTTTCCCGTATGGCGGGATGGTAAGATAGGTTTCCCTCACATGGTTAGACTGACATGCGCGTTTGAATAGGAAAATCTATGCATATCCTTTGTTACGCCTAGTGAGTAAATCCTTATCATCGACCAGACCCTTTTTCTGACCTTCCTTTTCAGCACTCATTATGGGGGATCGGTCTTCAACGGACGTGGTCATCCACGAGCTGACCCACTCGTAGTTGTGGTCTAGGCCCTATTCGATTAGACAACGCGACAGAAAATATATTCGATGCCGCGCACCTTGTTCCACTTTTTGAACACAAGTCCGAGGGAAGAATCCAGCCTTACCATTCTTGACTGGAATACTGTACTTCCATGACGTCCTCGCGACTTCGCGCCCTGAAACTCCATGCATGTTCAAGTTGGCGCGCGACAAGCAATTGAAAGCTTCCAGTGTGGGTTCCCCCAGTGCCATCTTTCCTCCCTTCTATGTGGAATTTGTGAGATCTAGACGATGCACAGGAAGGTGGGCCAAGCGTGCAGGAAGGAACAGAGAAAAGAGAGGAACGTGACTTCCGAGGTGCTTCGGATCAGAAGAAGCGTATCCGTGGAAGGATAGATGATAGTCACTCAGCTGGATCGAGAAGATGATCCGAACGGGCAGAGAAAGAGATCCACTCTCGATCGGGAGAGAGGGAAGAAATGACTTCTCCGGGGGTGCGCCAGGTATCTGGCATGCGAGAAGGCAATGAGCTGTTTACATAACGATGGCTTTCCAAGCGACGAAGCGCTCGACGAGGACGTCGGATGGTTTGAGGTGTCTTGTGGAGTTACGTTCTTGAAAAGGGACTGCGAGAGGGAGAGTGTCTGGATGCGCGCGAGACAGATGTTGCACGAGATATCGACGGTTCATCGCTCTTGACCAACCCAAGTTGGAACGCGCTAGATGCACTACATGTATCTCAGATATCAGCTCGCTTCCTCAAAGGAGAGAACGAGAACAATGGCAGGTGCGTGCAAGGTGCGTGTGCGAACCGACAAACTCAGAGTCAAGCTTACATAAACTCCAGTCGACCTGAGCATCGAACAACCTGTATCATGGTAACTTGGAGTACTGCCATTTGAGGGAACAGCTCTCGGCGTCAACGAGCGATACATAAGCGATCATCATCATCTGCCCCATGGACTGTCCTTTGACTTCAACAGTGTACGAGATCCTGTCTGGCGTGAGGTAAGGAGTTCATTGAGCATCGTACCGCTCGCCTTTAAGGACTCTTCTAGGTTTCGCATCCTGGTGGTGGGGAAGGTATTTACTTCCGGTCGTTGAAGTCGACGTGGCGTCAGTCTCACCCGTGGCTTGCAAGTCGGGATGTGGCAAATCGGAATTGCTCAGCAAGGTTTTTGGCGTTGATCCGAATCCAGACCACGGGGCAAGCTCACTTTGTTCAGCGGATCGTTTCGCAGCTCTTCACTGACTGTTCAACAGAATTCTGTCCAGAGACCCGAAACCGGTAGCGCTTTGCGAATTCAGGGTGGTTTCACGTTTCGCGAAAACTCGAGATTCACGCTTTACACGTCGTCCCCAGCTTTCCTGCCCAACAGCGATGCAGACTTTGACGAGATCAGAGATTTCATTTACACGCAACTGAGCTCGGAAGACCCGCAGCAGATGCTACATGCCCTTTGGTACGTCATGTTGCGTTTGAGAAGACATGGTCCGAGTTCACTGAATGAACAGGGTTTGTATGGATACCCCACTGGGTGGCGAACGTCTCGATGAAAGCGGTGTTGAGAGAATCCTTCGCGCAGCACACAAGAAATGTAAGGTAAACAACGATCGTGGCAAGTCTCTTCTGATAACCATGCACAGTGCCCATCGTCGTTGCACTGACAAAGTTCGACTTGTTGGTCAACTCCATCACGAGCACTGAGAAAACAGCTGATTTGGACGTCGGCGATGAAATCGATGAAGCTCGAGAGACAGCCGAACGATTACTTGATGACACGTTAAAGAAGGTATCGCTCGACTCTTTGCTGTCCCAACAGCTGGTTACCCCGGTGTCTTGTAAGCGCCGTCTCAACTGTTCATTGATGCTACGAAAACTTTGTCATAGCAATGGCGGGATATGAAGACACGATTTCTACATTGATTCAGTCTACCGATGGTGCGATACAGAGATACAACGGGAACTCACGGACGCACGACTCGCCTATTCCTCTTGCGTGGGCAATCGCTCAACGCCAAGATCTGGAGACGAAAGTGGGAGCTACTATCGAGTAAGACCAGCATTTGTGCTGCAGACTGTCAAAGTTTCTGATTCCTTTGGCCAGTGTGGGAAAAAAGAGCACGTTACAACGCTTTCCGCAAACATTTTCCGGTCTGACTACTATTTCAGGACACTGGAGTGGACTGGCTGGCACCAGCGACTTCAGGGGCAAGGTTTTGGAGAACTGTATATCCATCATCCACGAGGATATTATTGCAATCTGGAATATCCAAGATAACTCTGGGGTACGTTTCTCCTATAAGCAAATACGTTATCTGATGTATTGGAAGTATCTTGGAGGAGACGACTTCAAGGCTAGAATATCTCATTTAGTCGAAGAATTAGCACATGCGGGACAGAATGATACGTCAGTTACGCTGCTTGTCCGTTTTCCTTGTCATTCGATAATCGTTGCAGGGCAATTCCTACCACTCCTGGCTCCGATGCCGCAACATTCTCAGCTGCTACTGCGAATCCTATCGCTGCCATTGGTGCAGTCGCAGAAGCAGCTAAATGGGTCTCTGATGTTTATCAACCAACGTATGCACGACATACTTTAAAGGCGATGTGTCCCTGACGGTAAATCAGGCGCAACAGCATCGCATGCATCATGGGATACATCGTGGACCTGATCATGGTGCTCGTCTTCCTCTCAGAAATCCATCAATTCCAAGAGAATGTTTTGCATGGGATAGAAGAGGACGCTGTCAATGCCATCAAAGCATATGTTTCGTCAAGGTTACTGTCTAATACGCACAAGGAAATCCGCAAGTTTGTCAGGACAGACAAATGGCGTCACCCATTAGACCTGGACGACACCGTATTGGAAGAAATTATGCATCTCGTGAACAAGTATTACCCGCGAGCTAGGGACTCGGTGATGAAAACGTCTCAGCAAATGCCATCCCCGACGGTTTGTTTACTACCTTGATTATCTTTTTTATTTTCGATGCGCTGAATGGATTCGTAGCTCTCGGTAGCATCCATGTCGGATGACTCCTTCGAGAAACGTGCCAAGGGGGAGTCAATTCGAACGGTGAGCTGCGGAAAGCATGGTTCGCTGGAACCACGATCTAATCAGCCCGTCGGCGTAGCTCAACCTATTGTCAGTGAAACCACTCATGTCCAGACGTAGCGCATTCGATGCTCCCCCGGATATTCTTACCATCGTAGAGGAAGCGACAAGAAATCCGACACCTATTAGCTCATCTTCCGACGGTGCTCCGCCTCCAACATCGTCGATGTCTGATTCAAGTCCTGCGGAGAGCTCGAAACACTCGCCTCTTAATCTGCTGAATTGGATGCGTCGTGAACGGTCCTCGCACGACGAGGAAGTGGCAAAAGCTCGACAGTAGCCTTGCGTCGCGTCCTTGACTTGAAGTTGGGAGGTCCATGTTTCCATCTCGTCACTCACATGTCCATTTGCCCAATTAGTGCTTATACTAGTCTCCCAGTTTGATCGATTTCGGTCAAGTTTACGGTTACGATTTCTTGTTAGGATCAGATCTAGAAGTTGCTTATCATAGTACATTTGACACAATGGGTCGCGTAGACCAGAATGACGTCGCTCTCAGAGTCAAAGGACCAACCTCTGCAGTGCGGAACAGCGGTTAATCCTCGTTCGAGGCTAGCACAGCGACGCTTTCCAACTCCTTAGTTGGACATATTTCTTGTGATTGTGGGTCCGTCATTGCAATGAACCAATTGGTCTATCATGAGACCCCCCCGGCTAAAATGACACATCGTATGTTTATATGCCTTTCGATCCATCAAAAAATGCGTTGTGTTTGCATCAGATTACTCGAATAGATTAGCGAGGATATTCGTGCATCTCCGTACGTCAAAGAAAGAAATGGGTACATAATGGTCTACTCCTCTTTCTTGGCTCCGACCTTCTTCTCCGCCTCGGTGATGGATGCAGCGTCGGTCTGTGGTCCGGCGGCGGCTGTGTAACGGATGTCATTGGCGACACGCTGGTGGAAAATAGGAACATACCACCGAACATGGAAGCGACCTTGAATGGTCTTTTAAGGTCACCCTCGGCGGCCTTCCCGAGTACGTGTATAGCAACGACTTTGGCATCATACAGATTCTTCAGGCCCATGAGGGCTTGGATAAAGAGGGGCTGAGTGTACTTCATGTAGATGTGGAAGAAGGCCATCATGGCGATACCAAAGTATGCGCCTCGGAGCTATAGTAGACACGATGAGTGTAAAGCACAAACAATCAAATATCATGCGCACAAGTTTTGAGGTCTCGGAGAGATCGTAGTCTCTTACGGTGGTCGTGATAAGTCCACCAGAGTCAGACGACTGAAAATGGGTGAGTGATACAGAGGGCGGATAAGGCTCTCGGAGGCTGACCATTGGGTTAGGAGCCTCGACTACAATGCAAAACTTAAGGATGGTCATAACACCGAGAGAACAAACGACGTACCATATTTGAGGACGGTCTGGTCATTCTTTTGCTTGACCTAGTTGATGACGTGTACCCATCAGTTCCGACCAAGATGGAAAAAAAAGTCATAAAGAGAGCACCTTGTACGAGACAAAGAAGTATGTGCCCATGATGATGATTTGGCTGAGCACGTAGCCAAGTCGTACGTAGTTGAGAACGACCGGGTCGTCGAACGGGATTCTGCGAGCAACTGGTGCGCAAGGAACCGTATAAGAGGAGAGTTCAAGCAAGACGAGACAACCATGGCGTACTCTGCATTGCCCCGAGGGAAATCATGATGTTTTGTATGCCCGCGTTCATGTTTGCGACGAAGAAGACCGTATGACGGAGTGACGGAGGATGGGAAAACACGCTGCAAGTGTTAGACGTCGCGTGAGAGACCAAATAAGACAAGGAAGTCACGTGATGATGTGTGACAGGTCACGAATGGTATTATGACGTTATGGCGTCGACCCTGTCCACCCACCTTGTGGTCCAACTTGGGTTGGTCAAGAACGATGAACTACAACGAAACAGCGTCGATATCTCGTGCGACATCAGTCTCGCGCGCATCCAGACACGGAAGCACGCTCTCCCGTTCACAGTCCCTCATCAAGAAGAACGTAGCTCCACAAGACCTCAAACCATCCGACGTCCTCATCGAACGCTTCGTCGCTTGGAAAGCCATCGTTAAACAGCTCATTGCCTACTTTGAAGGTCTTGCAGACATCCAGAATAACGTTGCACGCGAATATACCAAGCTCAGAGCGGTCATACAAGTGCCTTTCAGGGCAGGGAACCATTTTCTCGGAGAAGGTGGCCTCCAGGCACGTGTTCCTCCACCATATGCTGACCCGCAGTGATGTTGATGTGTAGTGTAGGACGTATTCTACAGCATACGTGATAAGACAAGAGTCATCGCCGATCAACATGCCAACCTCGGTCGTACCATCGACAGCTCGATTGTGCAGCATCTTCAGAAGCTCCGAACGGAAATCAAAGCGCACATCAAGGTAGGGCTCGATCCTCCCTCGGTGACCGTTGTTAAAAATTATATAGAACGTGCAAAACGATACGGGAAAGCTCGCTACAAGCGTCGCGAAAGAACGCGAGCTCTCTGCAAAATTGATGGGAGAACTCTCTACGAGCATAAGCATCTTCAAGAACACACCGATGAATGTTACTGCGAAATTAGACCCGTACGTCTTTCCTTCCCCTTTTCCCATCCGCCACTCTCAGCCATTTCAGATATGTCACCAACGCAGCTGTTGCTCGGCAACTGCAGAAACAGGTGCACGAAGAGAACGCCCTGCAAAAGTCCATAATAATCATGCAGCAAAATTCCGCACATTTCGAAGAAGGCATCATCCGCGCCATTCAGTCTGCTTGGCAAACCTACGACGAGTGGCAGTCTCGTATGTCATCCTCTGTACAAGATACCTGGCGCACCCTCGGAGAAGTCATGTCTTCTCTCTCTCCCGATCGAGAGTGGATCTCTTTTTCCGCCCGTTCAGATCATCTTCTCGATCCAGAGACCCCCCTGAGAAACCCGGAGACTGTCATCTATCCGTCGAAAGGCGACCCAAGCGTCATTGCTGTGCATACCGGTCTACTTGAGCGGAAGAAACGGTTCACGCGAACGTACCGCGAGGCATACTACGTCCTCACTCCTGCTGGCTTTCTCCACGAATACGCTTCTTCTGATCCGGAGCACCTCGGAAGTCACCTTCCTGTCTTTTCTCTGTTCCTCCCTGCCTGCACGCTTGGCCCGCCTTCCTCTGCATCGTCCAGATCTCACAAATTCCACATAGAAGGGAGGAAAGATGGCACTGGGGGAACCCACACTGGAAGCTTTAAATTGCTTGTCGCGCGCCAACATGCCTGGAGTTTCAGGACGCGAAGCCGCGAGGACATGATGGAGTGGTGGAACGACATCAGGATGCTCTGTGCGAGATATCTCGTCGCGAGTGAACAAATGGATCGTGGGGGACCAGTCCAAGCTGCCGTACGTTCTGTCGGATACGTCAGCGACGAGGACGAGGGCGACGACGAAGGATCGAGCGTCGAGGAAGAACAAGAGGATGAAGAGGATGGTGATATTTATCAAGACGCCGTTGTTGACGAAGAAGGAGAGGCACCTTCCTACACCTATTCCGGGAAGAACATCGAGGGGAATGGATACACGGTAAGTTCTCGACTTCCGCTTTGATGTGAGCTTTGCGAATCGTTATTGATTCACTGCCTCTCTTTCCGCTCAGCCAGAAAACAAAACCCCAATAGCTCACGACCACGACCACGAGAGTGAGGGTGTAAACGGCCGTACAAACGGGTATCGAAGGGCGAGTCAGCGTCAAATTGAAAAAGCACCAGAGGGTCAGCTTCCGCACCCCGTCGAGCGTGGTCGTTCATATATTAGCTCGAACGGTGCTTCCACTGTCAGAGGTGTCCCGTACTCGAATCAGGGATACAATGGATATAATGGACGGGGAAGCTCAGAAAGTCACACTGACGATTCTCTGGGCGCGCCTGGGCCTGCACCCACGGAGAGTAAGCTCACGGATGAACGGTGATCGAGTTCGTGTGACAGGTATTTATTACATCACATCCGGTTCTCTTCGTCGATTTCACGTTGCGTTCCAAGCTTTATGCATGTTTGACGGTGTCAATGGATTCGTCACATCACTTTTCGTAAATAACTTACAGATGAGTTCCTGCACATATTTAAGGACCTAGCTAGAATCATGTCTGCAACTTACGATCTGCACTATTTGAGCTATATTACATGATCCGGTACAGCGTCGGTCGTCTTATACAGACGGGCTACTTCTACAGCTTGAGGAATTCTGTTCCCGGCCCGATGATGGTGACAAGGATTTGCCTGCTGATTTCCTTGATAAGGAGCTGCGGAGCGGATTAAACGGTCTCCGGTTGGTCTTCATCGGTAGGGGCGACTACGCCACGTCTGTATGGCGATAAGAAATGGGTATAAATCTTGCAGTAAGATCACTTACGCGCGCTTTTGAGGACGAGTCATGACGTCGTCGTCTTGTACACCTTTTCGTGAAGTCTACAGGTAGTTTTCCTAAAAGAGACATCCAAGCAAATTGTTACCTGGGCCCGGGCGTGAGTGGAGGGAATCCATTTAGCCTTCCGAAATCCCAAGCTTGCTGTCCCAGAAGCCATGATCATTCCGGAAGAGACCCTCCCCCTGCACATGTGGTGCACAGGTGGGATCAACCACTTCAACTGGCATGCTTTTTTCAATGATACATTCAAGTCCCTCGTCACCTACTATCGTACATCACAGGAACAAACAGATTGTGATAGCCCAAGGTGATAAATGGCAAACCATAAAATAATTACATGAATTGTCACTGTAGTATATGATCTTAGAATGTCTTACCTCTTGTGCAGATTGCCGCAGGACATTGGCGAACCAATCATTATTGCTGTAAGTTGTCAAACCTTTATAACCTAGTTAGAATCTCTCTACAAAATGATTGGTTATGGGCCATTCAGCATATGATTATCCAAGTATCTGAAATGTTTATATACCTTTGGCAATGATTTGCCACATGAGCTTACATTTGACATCCACGAACAGTGACTGTCTGTGTAGCTCAGGGTGTTGAAAACATTGTTGGTTGTTCAGACAGCTTGACACACTGTTGTTAGGCAGACATAATCTTTGATGCTCTTCGCCAAAGTCAAGCCTGGTGCTGAGTGCTGAGCCCCAGTGAGAAAGAGGGATATGGGAGGGCATGTCAGTGTAAACACAGGTGATAGAGATACATACAGTAGCATTGAATTTGTGCATCTCCATAGGTTTATCTCATATGAGCATATATGTAGACCCAGAGTTGTCTATGCACATAGATTTTCATATCCCATGCACATCAAGCAGACCTGTCCAATATCCACATGCTATTCTATGCCCACATAGTGATTACAATGTCCTTGGTATGTATGTGTTCCTATGACTGCCATTGCAGCGCCCTAAACAAGCTAGGTGCTGCTATGCTTCTCTAGGGTATATGACTCCCTGCCTGTCTTCCCATTCTCTAGTGCATTGGCAGTGCGGCAATCTTCATGATGACTTTGGCTGTCCCCTTTGACCAAACACCATCAGCAACCTGGAAAACATGAGTTTATGTCTGTGGGAGTCAGTGCAACATATGTACAAGCTTCACAGTTTCATCTTTGTAGCACTAGATATATGAACCATTGATGTAATCTTGACAACAATTGAGTTGCTGAAAACATACTGCTTTTACCCATGCCATCAGAGTTTGATAGTATGCATCAAACTCATTCTTGGACCCATTTGGCTTCACTTGCTTGAGCCACCAATGTGCACAAAGAGTCCTACCAGATATTTTTCATCAATACAATTCAAGTTGATCTAAGGAAACTTACTGGCCAGTTTTGTTTGTTGGAGGTTGCCAACCTTTCTTCATCACAGAGCTTGATGTTGTTGCACCAGTGAGTTCTAGTACCAGGGGCTTGGAAGTAGCAGACATGTCTGTCAGGCTGTCTTGGGTTTGCGTTGTTGAGTCTGGTTTTGCAGAGCTTTTCAACTTGTTGTTGGAACCTGTGCACCTATCAACACTGGACTTTGTTGTTCCTGATAATCTAGATGGTGTCTAATGTTGTTAGACAGGATCAAAAAAATGTGTACAGATTCCTGATTCGGAGGAGTAACTTTGGCAGCTTTGGAATGTCTTCAGTTGGCATAGTAGCTGCTGCATTGTTGTCTGCTTGTCCTCTATGACTGCTTGCATTCTCAGTGGTTGTGCTTGAGGAGTTGGTGACTTCATTGATGGTGCTTGAGAAGGCAGTGGCTGCATTGGCCATACTTGGAGAGGTGGTGAGCTCAATTATCCAGTGCGATAACGCTTCCAGCAGCACCAATGCTACCACCACCTCTGACGAGCACCACCAGTGACACTGCGGCGCACGCCTCCCTGGCAAGCCCGTCCCCCCATATCCATACCTGCATTCGCTCCCACTCGCATGGAAACCTTGCTGGATGGTACAATGCGGATGCATACGTCCTGTCACCCTCAGCCTGCCCCCCAGCGACGCTGCCAGCAAGAGCGAGGAAGAAATGCCTCCCCGCCGACATACATCAGTGGACCTTAGATACTATCCAGATACCTATACATATAGTTTAGCATTGAGCAAGAGCTTAAACATACTTACAATTGGGAGGCGCAGTACGCAGAGCCAATCGTCGAGAACAACAGCATAAAGTCAATCTTTGCACGATCGATGCAGCTGAGAAGTGTCTCAAGGACAGCGACCTTGGACTGGTACCTTGTCGAACGATTGCTGCGTGAGGTTGGTAAACTTGGCATCGCAAAGGACGACCATCATGACGAAGATGCCTCCGATGAGCCCAGCCTTCTCAGCGTCTGCAACAATGAAGGCTGTTTTAGCCTTGTCGACCGCATCGGCAGCAATCAGTCCAATTTGCATGCCCGAGGCACGCATGCTTTGCACGTACATCTTGTCGGTCTTTGTAAGACCCTTCGGTCCATGACGGCTCGTCATGAAGATATGACATGCACAGTGATGCACCATCCACTCGATAATGCGCACGCCAAGTTCACTGCAACCACTGATGAGGATGTAGGAATTGTGAGAGTCGAAGAGCTGACCAGCAGGGGTCGATCCTGGCGGTGTGGGTAGTGTTGGGTACAATGATGATAGAGTGAATACCATTAGAGGAGGATTCTTTGTGCGAAGACGTTGAGATGATGTGTGAGGAAGTGATAAAGGGCTCGGAGGCATGACTTGAAAGGAGAGCCGAAATAGCGGGAAGGAGGAACCCCGGCAAGGCAACAGCAAAGTGGTTGATGTCCAGGATGTGGGAGGACATGGCGCCAGAAGGAGTATTGGCGACCTTGTCGGATTGGATGTGAACATATGAGCCGAACGGCGAGAGGTATTGGGATCCATGAGCAAATGACTTCTTTCCGAATTGTGACAGCGCACCAGACGATCCACTCGGCAGTAACGAGCAACAAGTCGTCAATCACAGCGATATTGGAGGTGGGATACTGAAGGCACTCAAAAGCTCTTCGACTTCGACCTTGCTGCCGACAGTAGCAAACACTTTTGTGTTGAGTCGTTTGGCGACCTGAACTGCGGCTGAGCCATCAGCTGCAACGTGTCAGTTGAGGTCAGGTGGGTTATCTGTCTCATTTACCTGGGATCGTGGCTTTCTTCCAAAACTGACTCCCTGGTGCCTTGTCATATTTGCCAATGGTGTCGTTCAAACATTTTATTCTGGAGGTCCCTGACTTCCCATTCAGCGTTGTCGATATCTCATTCAGCATTTCCAAATGCCATGGACACCTCCACTTTGGCGTAATCGAGCTCTCGTTGTGCACCGCGGATGGCATTGTTCATGGCATGTCCTGCTTTCTCAACGTTATGCTGAGCCAATGCTAGAGCAGCACCATGGTCTTCCTTGGCTTGATCCAGTTTCCTCTGAGCGTCGTCCAGAGCATCACTGTAAACCCGGTGAGCCTTGTCTACCTCACCCTGCAGTCGAGAAACCTCTGACTTGTAGCGGTCAATAATAGGTTGGTTGGAGTTCCGGATGTCCTGCTCGTACGACTCCCATGTTCGCTTCTTCTCTGCAATGTTTTTCTCTGCATCCATGATCGCGTCTTCCCATTGTGCCTTAGCCTGTTTGACTGCCTCTTGTGCAGCTTCCAGGCCCTTTGTGGTGACAACATTTGCGGCTCCAAACTGCTCAGTAATTTGGGCTGCAATGAACTCGAGAATATCGTTTTGAAGTTGAGCACGGAGTGTGAAATTTACGTCATGGAGGCTGCTGTATGAACCGGCCATGCGAGCATCGAGCTTGAACATGAATATCTCGGCAAATTGCAGTAATCTGCCGATAGAAAGCATGAATAAGTGGTTGACATTCAGCATGATCCCTTACGTTCAGAACTTGAGTCTTGGGCAAGGCCGGAATTATACAGAGCCTGGAGTAATTTATATTACAACTATGAAACCAAAATCTGAGCAAAGTAAGATTGGGATATCATAGATATACCTATTGGGATGCCCCAGATCAATTTTCTAAGAAAATGGCGGTTGGAATAATTTATTATCAAAGATATACTGATGATGGGGAGAAGAAGTGCTATTGAGTCAAAACATTTTCTATTTGTTCTCAAACTGTTCTGGGGTGTTTATATACATTCCTAATGATGGGGGGAAACTATTTG